>LNAC01000087.1:4291249-4381793 GCA_002007465.1 Ailurus styani | reverse complement strand
GGTAGGGAGGGAAAAATAATGAAACAAGATGGGATGGGAAAGGAGACAAACCATAAGAGACTCCTAATCTCACAAAACAAACTGAGGGTTATTGGGGGGTGGGAGGGTAGGGATAGGGTGGATGGGTTATGGACATTGGGGAGAGTTTGTGCTTTGGTGAATGCTGTGAAAGATGTAAGCCTGATGATTCACAGACCTGTACCCCTTGGGCAAAGAATAAAAATAAAATTAAAAAAAAAGATCCCTTGTCATTATCCTTTTAAACTCTAGAGAATCATTATTCCCAGCTCTTCGTCTGCTCTTTATACTTAACTCTTCTGATATGAATAGGCTACCCCATCTGCTCCAAGAAGGAAGAAAGTGTTCTCTTGTTGGAAGTGACCAAGAGGTTATCTTTGTAGAACTGGATAAAAGCAAAATAGCAGCCCAATCTATCCCATGAGTTCAAGTTCCTCACTGCTTCATGGGTCATTTGAATCATCTTAATAATGGACTTCTAACTGGGCATAAAATTAAAGATATGGGCTACATTTAAAATCAAAGCTGCATTAGTGCCATAGGAGAAGGTAAAAATTGAGCACAGCCTTATAACACATCCCTAATAAGGGCCTCCTTTTACCAATGCCAACTTAAGTATTGGAAGAGATTCGTCTTTCAAGTTAAGAGAATCCAGAGACTCTGGCCCAGGGGCAACCACACTCTAGGCACTGGCGCCAACTGCCAGAATGGAGTCAGAGGCTTTGGGTGCCTGACTCACCTGTCATACATGTCAGCACCAGAACACAGCATCTTCCCAAACATCCTTGACTTCTCAAGTGGACCTTCCTCACTCTAACACCCAACTATTCTTCAAGCACCACCAAAACCACCTTCCTTTCTTCATCCACAGTGCTTCTGCCTTAACCCAGAGCCATAATCTCTCACCTGAGTCCTGCATTAGCCTCCTTCCTGCTCCTTCAGACTCCCTGCAGCCCCCATCCTCTCTGCATAGAAATGGTGATCTTTCCAAAATGCAAATCTGACCGTGTCCCTCTATTCTTTGAAACTCTCCAATGCCTGTCACTGTTCTCAGTCTGGTATTACTGGTTAGAACAGCAAACATTTTCTATGAAGGGCCAGATAGTAAATATTTTAGGCTTTGTGGTCTATGCACATTCTGTTGCAACCACTCAGCTGGGCCATTGCAGTAAAAACAGTCATTGACAATAAGGTAAGCAAATGGGTGTGGCATGTTTCAATAGAATTCTGTTTATAAAAATAAGCGGGCAAGGGCACCTGAGCGGCGCAGTTGGTTAAGCATCCAACTTTTGATTTTGGCTCAGGTCATAATCTCAGTTTCGTGAGACTGAGCCCCACATTGGGCTCCACACTCAGTGCAGAGTCTGCATGGGATTCTCTCCCTGTGCACCTCTGGCTCATGCTCTTTCTCTCTCTCTCTCTCTCTCTCTTTCTAAGGTAAATAAATAAATCTGATAGATTAATTAATTAATTAATTAAATCTGGCAGGGAGCCAGATTTGGCCAGCAAGCCATTGTATATAAACCTCTGAGATGTAGACCAATGCCCTGAGTGACTATGTCACTGCCTCAGAGAGGTTAGCCTCATCACTCACCATGCAATGATGTTTGCTTTACAACCCAGTCACACAATACGATTCATTTCCTTCAAGCACGCTGTGTTTTATCAAGTCCTCATGCCTCTACTCATGCTGTTAATTATATTCATACCTTTACCTTACTAGTTCCTCCTCATCTTAGAAAACCTGGCTCAGTCTTTGAGGGGAAATTTGGTCATGTGCATCAAAATTTGAAACACATGTTTTTGTGTTTCACTTTGCAATTCAACTTCTAGGAATTTATCCTACAGACAACTAACTCCCCGAAAGCATTCAAAGACTTACCCATAAAGATGTTTGTTGAGGTATTAAAATAGATTGGAAACAAAAAATATAAATGAATAGATAGATATAAATTTTAAAAATGAAATAGATTGGAAACAACCTAAATGTTTATCAATAGGGGACTAATTAAATTACGATACACACAAAATGAATAGTGCACTGGTATTGAAAATAATGGAGTAGATTCAGATGTTCTGAGAGGAAATAATTTTCAAGATGTGTTAAGAAAGCAAAATGCAAGATTATGTATGACATAATCCAATTTGTGTAAAAAAGGATACATACACATAATGCTTGATATGTGTAAAGCATCTGAAATAAGGTGTGCCCTGGAGTTGTACAGTACAGCATCAGCTCTGATTTTGGAAAAGATAAATGGTTTATTAGCTACTACTAATACTATTTAATACTATTTGAATTTTTACAACACCAAAGCCTGAAGCCTGGGAGGAAACTGTAGATTTAAAGACTGTACTGTAGCTGTTTGCCTACTTGACAAGCTTTAAGTCTTTTTTTTTATGGTCATCATTAATTTTATTTTCTATTAAACACAATAATATTCAGCAGATAGGAGATGAATATTTTCTATAATCTGAGAAAAATTTGCATTGTACTTGAAGATATACAACATTTAACCTTTTTGGTTTGTTTATTTTTTATTTTATTTTTTCAGTGATCCAAGATTCATTGTTTATGGACCACACCCAGTGCTCCATGCAATACGTGCCTTCCTTAATACCCACCACCAGGCTCACCCATCCACCCTCCTCCCTCCCCACCAAAACCCTCAGTTTGTTTCTCAGAGTCCACTGTCTCTCCTGGTTCATCTCCCCTTCCAATTTATCCAAATTCACTTTTCCTTCCCTTCCCCTAGAGTACTCCTGATCTCTACCAGGGCAGAAACTTTAAGTCTTTTGAGGGGAAAAAGCCTACCTCATTCATAGCATGGTGTGAATGATGACATCAAAGACAAGAGTACAAGACATGGAGGAGAGCACAGATTAACCTGACGTGGAGCTGGATCTTGCCAGAGAAAAAAGCAAGGAAGGGTACTTAAGCCAGAGGGAACAGCAAGTGCAAAGGTATCGATGGGTGAAAAAAAGTTGCATATTCATGTGTTTAGAGTAATATAGAGAAATAGACTGCATATGTACAAATGGGTATTAGATTTAACACAGTTCTTCAGAACTACTGTGTGCCCAAAGACAAGTAATGGTCTCTGAACAAGTCAAGTACAGTCAAGGCTAGCTGTCCAGAATTGGACATATCATGGCCCTCTGTGATTCCAGTGCTCTTGAAGAGGAAAAGGAGAATGTTTTCAGATTCCCTTTATACAAGGAAAAATGTTGTTGGCATCCTGTAGGTCAGAGGCAAGAGACAACTGCTGATAGGGACTATAAAAGAAGCTTCGTGAAGAAGCCAATATATGACATGGTGAGCGAGGGATGAGGAGGATTTTGACAGGCAGAGATAGAGTACAGCAGGGCAGAAGGGGGCAACATTTTAAGCAAAGTAAAGGAAATTAGAGAACCCAGGACATGCTCAGGTTGCTGGAGCATAGAGCCACATGAGAGAAGGTTATAGATGAAGTGAGCAGGATTGGTTGGCTAAATGGAGAGGGCTTTGAACATGAGGCCAAGGATGCTGGCCTGTTTCCACGCTGTTGGTAGAGTCTGGGTTTCCAGCTGACATTCTCGGAAGCCGAGGGTTATTATCCAGGACATTAAGTGGCTAATGGGCCCATCCCAGTGCCCTGTGCAGCCTGGAGCACAAATGTTTTCCAAATGCTGTTTTTATCTCTTGGCAACAGTGAGGCCAAGCCCTCTGAGCTAAAAGCCCTGTATTTGCTGTGGTCTATTCTCTTCTCTACTGCCCATGGCCTAAAGCCCTGAGAATTGTCTCTTCAACATCACCACCCCACACCAGCCCCAGCCCAGCCTAGCCCTTCCCCAGAAACAAAGCCAAGCCCACACCTGCTCTCTCTGACCTCATTTCTTCCCCACTAATTGATCAGAGCACAATAATAGCAGGCAGCAGGAGGACTAGTCCCTGATGGATGCAAAGCTCAGGAGAGAGCCTCAATTATTAATCCTGCACCAGCTGTTGGAGCCAACAGGCCTCCTGGGTGCCCAGAAGCGTAGCCTGTTCCCAGGTGGGAATGGGATCAGAGGTGGGGAAGGGATGGCTGACTAATACCCAGCAGCTCCTAGGCCACATCTGGAGCCCCTGGGACAATAGGATCTGATGCCTGGCCTGAGTGAGTGGGTAGATCTGCCTGTGATACCAAGAGGTAGGCTATTTCGAAGGCCCTGAGGACAGGGCCACTTCTCTTCTACTCATCTGTGGCTGATGCCCTCCCTTCTCCCTCCCCTTCCCAAATAAGAAAGGCCCTCAGGACAGAATCCGTGGGAGAACAGCAGTGAATTTTTCCAGCCATCCTAGCCAGGCCCAAGCCTTGTGCCTCCCAAGTATTCTCTCCATGGTTCAAGTCTTCTTCCCATAGTTCAGATCATGGACTTCCTAGAGAACTGGGAGTGGAGACACAAATATAACTCCCCCACTTCTGGGGTAATGCCCCAGCTGTACCCAACCTTTATGGCTAACCTATCCAAGTCTCACCTCCTCCGGGAAGTCTTCCCTGACTGATTCTGCTCTCTCTGGATCAGTTCTTCCCTGAATTCCTTTTATTTTGAGCCACCTCATGGAGTCCATGTGATTATAAGCTGGTTTTCAGCATTCTTTTATGGCTGTGAGCTAGCTGCTGTATCCCTGTCAACCTTTCAAGGGTGGGGCTCTGTGTTCTCTTTTTGCTTGTGGGAAAAGAAAAGGCACAGAGTTGGGAATGACAAAAACAGAGTTCAAGCCTGGTCTCTGCCACTAACAAGTTGTATGACCTTAGGGAAGCTGCCCAACCCCTATGAGCCTCAGGTTCTCAATCTGCAAAATGGAGAAGATAATCCCAGCCTCCCAGGTAAATTGTGATGGGCCACTGGGGCTGTGCTTTCCATTCCTTCTAACCAGGAACTCCACCTTCCCCACTGGGCCCACTCTCCCCACTCTCCCAAACTCTATGTACTCCCAAAAGAACCTCTTTTCTAATTAAAAGTGATATAAAACAATGTGTGTATTGATGATTTATTGTACCTACCATGCTGCCGATGTCACTTTAGAGGCATGTTCTAATCAAGGTGTGTTCCATGTTTAACAAAGGTATACACAATAACAATACCTCTTAAAATGAAAGTCCATGGGAGAGGGGCCAGGAACCAGGCATGTCCCTGGGATACCTTTTAGAACTCATTAGGCTACAAGAAAGGACCGAAGGATGTGGAAGTCAGTGCAGCCACCCAGAAGCAGCCCAGGGTGTTGGAGTCATCAGACATGGGTTCAAATCTTGCCTCTTATTTGAAAGCTGTCATTTCCTCTCTGAGCTTAGGCTTCCCCATCTGGTGGGGAGGGGTTATTCTACCTTGAAGGAGCAGTAAAAAGAAGCAAAACAGTCTCTGTAAAACGCCTAGCACATACTGAATACTCAATGAACAGTAGCTATGGGGTTTGGTTTTGGGGGGTTTCTTTAGTCAGCTTTCTTGAGGTATAATTTATACAACATGAAATTTTATGTGTATAATTCAATGAGTTTTGACAAATGTATCTACTCATGTATCACCACCACAATCATGGCACAAAATATTTTCATCACCCTTTCCATAGCACTTTGCTCAAGCCCCCTTTCAATCAATGCCCTCCTCTCTCTCATGGCCCCTAGCAACCACTGATCTGATCTCTGTCCTTATAGTTTCCTTTTCTAAAATTTCATATAAATATCATAACACAGTATCCTGTCTTTTGTGTCTTCTTTCATTTAGCATAATACACTTGATTGAGATTCATCCATTTCATTGAATATATTGGTAGTTCATCCTTTTTATTGATGAGTAGTTTTTCATTGTATGAGTATACCACAATTTGTTTATACTTTCACCAGTTTGGTGGACATTTGGGTTGTTTCTATATTTTGGCCATTAAGAATAAAGCTGCTAATAAAAAATAAATTAAAAAAGAATAAAGCTGCTATAAACATTGGCTATGAAAGCCATGGTTATCATTTCTTAGAATCACAGAAAATCAGAGCTGGGCGGGTCCTCAGAGATCACCAAGTCTGGCACCTTCATCCTGAAGATAAAGAAGATGAGGCTCAGAGGATTAAGTTCATAGTTTAGCTCCTTCCTACTCAAAGTGTGGTCCATGAGTCAACAGCATCAATGTTAACTAAGAGCTCATTAGAAATGCAGAATCCCAGGCCCCACCCCAGACTTACTGAGACAGAATCTGTACGTTAGCAAGATCCCCAAGTGCTTTGTAAGCACATTCATGTTTGAAAAGCACTTATCTAACAGGCAGTTGATGAATATGGGATGAGTACTAAGGCATCTGATTACAGGCCAGGGCTGTATCCCCTAAGTCACAATGATTGGCAGTAGGGATGGTGGGTAATGACAGTCCAAGGCTTCAGATTCTTCAAAGACCTTCTACTCTAGGATAAGTCTGGCTAGTTTAGCTAAGGATGGAGCTGCAGCTGCCTCTGTACCTTCTTGGGGCAAAGGGGCCTCTTGGTGTCTGGGTCAGCTTGGGTTCCAGAGATTCTGGGCTCCTTAATTGAAAAGCATAATTATTTATTTAGGTACCAAAGCTGTTAGCATGCAGAATTAGTGACAGCCATGTAGTCTAGGTTGAGGGAAGCAGAAGAAGGCAAAGGAGACCTGGGTGGGGATTTCAGAGCCCAGAAGTACTCAATAAATTCTTCTCCTACAAACTACTCCTTAACAGTGTAATTATGTCTATTAAACAGATATTCATGAGCATAATGAGCACACCTTCCCTTAAAAAGCTAAGGGAAATAATAAGAATTATTATTAAATTATATAATATTTTGTAATATTAATAACTATAAATTGTTAACATTTTTAACAAATTATAAAAGTCTTCTCATTAATGGGTGATAATTTCAGGTCGGTAAGTTTAGAAGTGAAATTTTCTTTTATTCTGTGATTGGCTGTTACAGTGTATTTCCCAGCTAGGAAAGAAACAACAAACTTGGTTCTCACCAGAATGAACAACCAACTAGCAAGTCTAGGGTCCTGTACTCTAAGCAAGATCTCATCATTGATCTTCAGATATTTTTTGAATGTGTGTGATGCTCTGCTAACTGAAAGCAGGGAGTAAGCAAGCAACCTTGAATGAATCCTTGCTCTCCCAGAGCTTATAGTCTAATTCCGGGGGGGTAGGGGCAGGGGGAGCAAGATAAAGCTAAAACACATGAATAACCATACAAGGCAGTCTGCCCATGATGAGTAAGTGGTACCAAGTGTCAGTGCTTCTGTAGCTCAGAGGAAGATAATCTTTATGGCTGGAGTGGGTATGCAATAGTTCCAGGATGAAGTAAACTGAGCAAGACTTTAAGAGAAAGAAAAGGACACAAACCATAAGAGACTCCTGATCTCACAAAACAAACTGAGGGTTACTGGGGGGTGGGAGGGTAGGGATAGGGTGGATGGGCTATGGACATTGGGGAGGGTTTGTGCTTTTGTGAGTGCTGTGAAAGATGTAAGCCTGATGATTCACAGACCTGTACCCCTTGGGCAAAGAATAAAAATAAAATTTAAAAAAATGTAGAAAAAAATAAATTACTTGGAATACTTTTGCATCAAAAAAAAAGAGAGAGAAAGAAAAGGAGAGCAGCTTGAACAGAAGAGTGGAGGTGGGAAAGAGACATACTGCAAAGAGTCCTCATATAGTGAGATTACACAGTGGAAGAGGAAAATGCTGTGAGATGAGTCCAGACATGAAATTGGGGACAGGAGTCAAGCCAGGCTAGGAAAGCAGGATTCAACCCTAAAAACAACAGGCATCAGTGAAGAGTTTTATGCAGGTGACAAATATGGTCAGATTTTTAACTTCACCTTGAAAAAATTATAGACCCATAACATAGTAAATCCAGGGAAAATCACTTTGTTGATAGTGTCATAATCACATGGTTGTTTTAGAAATACGGATTCCTAGGCCCCATTCCTGGCCCACATAATTAAAGTAAGGCCTGGGAATCTGCCTTAGCTTTAAAATGTTGATTTTAGTTTTATTTAAGAAAATTGATTTTATGCCTCTCAGAATTTCTAGAAGAGGAAACCAAGGTTTAAATGGAAAATGAATTTCCCAAAGATCATATATCCATTAAGTGCCAGGCCAAGACTGCCAGATTCCAAAGACCATTCCAGAACCCCTCCCTCACCAAATTGATTTGGGATTTTTTTTATTATTTTATTTATTTTACAAACACCTGTGTAGCACCAGATTCTGTATCCTTTAGATGTATACAGTCAGACTATCCTACCATGACCTCCCCAGGAGGAAACTTTCTTGTACTTTCTGCTAACCCTATTCCACTGGCTCCAACCTCCTCTCCCCACCCAGGCCACTCAACACAGACTAGCAAAGGCCACTTTGGATCAGTCTTCAGAAGGCCTTCCTGTTGCTATATAGAACACTAATGCATGGGCGCCTGGGTGGCTCAGTGGGTTAAAGCCTCTGCTTTCAGCTCAGGTCATGATCCCAGGGTCCTGGGATCGAGGCCCGCACCGGGCTCTCTGCTCAGCAGGGAGCCTGCTTCCTCATCTCTCCTCTCTCTCTGCCTGCCTCTCTGCCTACTTGTAATCTCTCTCTGTGTGTCAAATAAATAAAATCTTTAAAAAAAAAAGAAAAGAAAATGTAAAGAAAAAAAAAAAGAACACTAATGCCTCTTGGCATCTCCTGGACCCAGGTGATGTGTATCAGTTGAGCAGATTAGGAATAGAGAAAGGAGGAGTCAGTTTAATTGCATTTCATGTCACAAAGCACAGAGACTTCATTAGGGGTCAAATCTGCAAAAATAGTGACAATTTTTCCTGTTCAGTTCTCCCTGGCCTATCCTGCCCTCCAGCCTTGAACACTTGGAACTTACTCCCACAGCTATGCTGGTGGCTATGAGGGGTAGGAAGGAACATGGAATCACACCTCCTAATAAGTGAAGATCCAAATTACAGAATCATGATTTAAATAATAATATCCAATCCTTATATAGTAATTACCTTATGCTAGGCACTCCTTGAAATGTTTTTCATTTTTAACCCTTATAACGACCCTCTGAGGTAATTACCATTATTATTCCCACTTTATAGTTTAGGAACTAAAGACCCAAAGAAGTTAAAAGACTGGCCCTGTGTCTTCAGGCTAGTGAGTGGTCAAGGCAGTCTGGCTTCAGAGCCCATGCTCTGAACCATAATGCTAAATTCACTGTGTGCCAAACCCTGTGCTGGGAACTGAATACAAAGATGAGCCAGAATCAGCATTAGGGGAGCTCACAGTCTAGTGGAGGGAGGTAATCACTAACACAGACAATAACAGCACAGTGTGATCAGGGCTGAGACAGAGAGAAGCCTAGGGATCTGGAAGCCCAGAGAAGAGCTGACAGCCCCCAACCCAGCCTGGAGATCAGGGAAGCATCCTGAAAGAAGAGGTGCCTGACCTGGACCTGGAAGATAATCATCTGCCAATAATTGCTCCCCAGGAGGCAGGCATTAGTGTTTCCTGTGCCTGGACCAGCTCTGGTACTGATAATCCCTTCCCCTCCTAATTGGATCTGTATGCTTCACACCCAGATTCTGCCCCTGATGAGAGAAGACTCAGCCAAACCCTACTTCCTGGATTCTGTATACTCAGCTCCCATTAAAGGCTCCTGTTTAACAGTCTTCCAAACTTCCATGGCCACAGTGTGGAAGAGATTCTTTTAGTAAACCTTCTAACAAAACACAATTCAATTATGTCTCCAAACCCCAAAATAGAATGAGTTTCTTATTCTCTCTTCTTTAGCATCTTCATGGGGAAGGGAACACACATAGAGACTGGTGTAATCCAGCCACTGGAGGGTTTCAGCAAAGGAGGAACATGAACAGAGTGGACAATAACCCCTAAGTTCCTGCTTGCATAATGGGGAGGACAGTCCTCAAATAAGATCAGAAGCAAAGAAAAGCATGTCTTGGCTGAGACAGCCTGAGCAATCAAAAGCATCCTAAGTAGTGTTACAGCTGTTCCAGTCTCACATCTGGAATCCTTTGAACAAAGAAAAAGGTACAGGTGGCTCTGTTTATTAGTTTGCAGGGGCAACACATGCAGGTGAGATCTCCAACCCATTTCTGGGAAAGAGAACTTATCAAGCATCCCCAGGGCTAAGTACTGAATGAATGGGGGAAAAGACCAGTACTGCTCCCCAAGGCAAAAGGGAAGTCCAAGAGAACATGATTTTGGCCTGTCCTCCAAACTGACATGAAGACAGAGCTCTGAGCCCTATGCCTGGGGACCAGCTGGAATGGAAGGAAAGGAGGTGACTCTGAGGCTATACTGAGATTCAGCCTCTGAACTCATCACTTTCTTGAGTCTCAGTTTTCTCATCTGTGAGATGTGGCTAATCATCTGTGATAGGCTTATCCCTATAGGCTCATCTTACAGAACTGTTGAGGGAATTGGATGGGATAATGGCTGTGAATGTGCTTTGTAAATGGATTCAAGGTACGAATATTATTTTATAGTAACAATGCCCAGGTTGCCTTCTGCTCAATAACTGATCCCCATCCAGGAATACGTCACACTTTTTGTTTGTTTTTACCTATCATTTTATTATTATGGGTATTTTTCACTTTATACCATTTCTGTAAGGTAGATGGGACAGGTATCATCTCATTCTATAGACAAGAAAGCAGGGTCCCAGAGAGGTAACTCAACTATAATCGAGGACTTTTTTTTTCTATAAGGAGTAATAATAATAATATATATATTGCTTAATCACTTTATAATTAACTAAGCATTTATACTTAGATGTTTCTTCTGATCATTCCTACAACCCTGAAAAGGGGCAGACTAGCCCCTCCCTCCATTTTATAATGAAACAACTGTTGCTCCTTGAAATGGGAGTAGCAAGGCAATGCCACACAGTCAGAAAGAGACAGAGCCAGAACTGGAACCTAACCCTTCAGATTCCAGATTCAGTGCCTGTTTCTCTCTATTATTCCAACTTAAGCCACTCCTAGGCAGAAGTTCCTTCTAGTCATTGGTTTCAGAGTGGGGTATTGTTTCTCGGCCTTTTGGCTAAGATCAAGCATGGTTTCAGTACGGGGAAAAGGGATTTTGATATATGGTACCTGACTTTGATTGACCTTGACCATTTCAAATGTGGTCTTTTGAACTTTGAATGTGCTATTGTATGACACGAGTACCCCCTCCTTTGCAACTGCATGAGGCCCCACCTAAATTCTATCTCTGTTACACTTGAATGCACCTACTCATTTCCATGTTCTTCCTTCTACTAGCTTGGGAAACTTCTCAAGGCAGGGACCCTGTCTTACCTGCCCTGTATATAAAAGCCTGCCATAAATGGCTTTATAATATTGAACAAATCCCTCACTTCTCTTCATTTCAGTTTCACCATCTATAAAATAAAGGAGTAGGAGGTGATAACTTATAAGTTTCTTCTAGCATTAAAATTGTTTGATTTCATAAGAGTGATGTTTTCTCTACCTATCAAAAGCACACTCATTCTCCAACACCAGATTGTCTCCCAAGACTTCTCTAATCTCCCACAGGCCTTAGGGTCCCTTCCTCTCCTGAAATGCTAGAGTAGTCACTATCTGGGTCACTCACCTGTCTTTAGTCCATGCCACCTCACCCATTAGCTATTCCTAAGTACCTTTACCTTTTTTCCACACATTACAGGATATAGATTATTTCCCCAGTTAGACTGAAGTTTCTAAGCAGGAGTCATGTACCTCCCTTCTGGCTGGCTTTGCCCCCTCAGGTGTCAAGTGCAGCCCTGCATTCATGGTTAGAAATCAGGAGAACTGGATATTACTCCCAGCTTCTTCACTGACTCCTTGAACAAGCCACCAGACCCCTGAACCTCAGTTTCCCATGATATAAAAAGTATTAACATTATTGCTTCCAGAATTATTGTGAGATTCATGTTAGATAACAGACAAAAAGCATTTTGTTATCCCAAATAATCTTACAAAGGAAAAAGTGTAATTAGTATTATGGTATGGTTGCTATTGAATGTATTTAACTATGGAGGAATATAAAGAACATGCAAGTATTTAGCTACTCGAGAATTTTTCCAGACACTAAGTTAGGTTCCAGAGGAAAACAAAGGTGAGTAAGACATGGTCTCTGCCCTCAAATGTTTCTGTGATTACAAGAACATCCTGGTGAAAAGAGCACTGAGTTTAGAGTCAGAGACTTGGGCTTGAATCTGAGTTCTGTTCTTCTGTGGCCTTGGCCAAGTTATTTTAACACTTTGAAGACCAAGTTCCTTTATTTATAATGAGGAAGCTGGACTAGGCCATGCTTCCCAACTATGCAAGTTTAGGATTCCATGAATATAAGAAAATTCATGGTATCTTTTCAAACTCTAGTGGATCTGTGGGGGTGGGGAGAATACATGGTTAACTTATAAGTGGCTGCTGTCAAGCATAGGAATAGAAAAGTGCACCCTGCCTAGAATGGAAGATGCTGTCCTCAAATAGCATATCTCCTAAGCACCACTGGCCCTGGCCTGCCTGTGTCCTTTATTGAGGCCGTGAGGCAGAGGCTCTTTCAGCACCACGGATAGCTCCACCGTGGTTCTTGCCTCCATGGCCTGGAGCCTAAACAGGCCTTTCCACCACTAACCAGATGTTCCTGCTTTCTCAGCCAGCTTAAGGCTAAAACAAACCTTTTCAACCAGGGTTTATCAGAGTTTCTAAATTACATACTGGGAAGAAATTTAATTGGTTTAATTAAGAAAGTTTATTTCATGGTAATTCAGTTTTGTTATGCTGCAAGACTTAATGTGTCCTCTGGTGGGAGCGTCTGTTATAAATATTCATTGCCTCACTCAAATACCCTCTCCTGGCCCTAATCTCCCTCCCTTACCCCACAGAGTTTGAAAATGTGTCTGAAGAATATTGAGGAAAGTGAGGCCTTCCCGAGGAAGGACACCAGGCCAAGACAAGGTCAACTGAATTCAGTGAGAAAAGCACAGAAGATTGGAACTAAAAGAGATTTTAGAAATATAGTGTGCCACTCTGCTATTTTATAAATAGAGAAATTGAGGTCTGGGGGAGAAAGGGCAGGTCACACACCTAGCTTGTGGTAGAGATGAAACTAGGGACCAAGTCTCCTGACTCCCAATCAGCTGTGCTGATCTCCCAAATTCTAAATTCAGGCTATTTTCAAGCTAACTCTTGAGATCATCTGGTCAATTTTCTTAAATACTGAGGAGGAAGCTAAGGCCTAGACAGGGGGATAACTTACCCTAAGCCACATAGTGGCCCATCTGCCTCCCTCCCACTGCAGAATTCCCCAAGCCCTGAAAATCATGCAACTTCTGCTGGATTCCCTCCAGTGAAAAGCAGCTCAGTATTACATTTGTACAACTAGGCTAGTTGTCATAAGAGGATAAAAATTGATAATTGACATAGCTATTTATTTATTTATTTATTTATTTATTTATTTATTTATTTATTTATTTGAAAGAGAGACAGAGAGAGAGGGAACACAAGCAGGGGGAGTGGGAGAGGGAGAAGCAGGCTTCCAGCTGAGTAGGGAGCCCGATGCAGGGCTCACTCCCCAGGACCCCAGGACCATGACCTGAGCCGAAGGCAGATGCTTAACAACTGAGCCACCCAGGTGCCCTGACATTGCCCTTCCTTGAAGAAGTGTACAGTCCAGTTGGGTAGAGGAAGAAATGAAAATAAGAAGCAATGTGACAGTAATAAGCACCCCATATGCATTGCTCAAACACACTCCTCACAGTTCCCCTAACATGTCTGAGTATTTCATGCTTTTGTGCCTTTGTACTTGGATATCCTTCACCAGTGCAACTACCTCATCAATTCCCATTCATTCTTCATGACTCCAAAAACCACCCCAACTCCTCCCCTGACACACAACCATAAGTGAGATCCTCTCTCTTCCATGACTCTATGTACTCTTCCATTTTATCTCATGGTATTTATCACAAAAATCCTATTATACAGCATTTATTTGTCTGTCTTCTCACCAGGGTAAGCTCCTTGGAATCACCAGTGCCAAGAGCATTGTCTGGCAAAGACTAGAAGTTCATCAAATAGTAGCTAAATAGATGAGTATGAAACTGATTTACTGTGGAGCTTCAGTTCATTGGGGTATAAACCTAGAATAGTTTTATTTTTCCAATAACTTCTACCAACTGTGCTCTATTGAACCCTCCCTTTTCCTGCTGGGTAGCAGGCTGCCCTAACAAACTCTCAGTCTGAAGCCATAACTTTTCAGTCACTTTTACTTATTAGAACAGTCTCATTTGAGTTTTTTAGGACTCAATCCTATTTACTTATTTTTTTCTTATTCTTATATTTGATTCAAATCTCTTGCTCCCCCACCTGTGTCATTCCCTGCCCTATACCCCACCATCCCTAACCCTGCTCAAACATCTGGTTCTTGTTGTGGAGGGTAGAGTATGATCTTCCCTACCTTCCCCTCCCTCTTCCACTGCTCTGGTATTGGGGTGCAAGGAGGGAGGCAGGAGGTAGTGGTCTCGTAGTGTGACAGCTCACTGTGAGGTAGTCCTCTTCTAATTGTGCCTTAACTTTAACCACTGACCTGGTTTATTATCTGTACAGTCCTTGTGGAATTGGGGAGTCTCCCCTCAATCCTGCAGAGGAGGACCTTCCCCCAAGAAACTCTATGCACTGCTCCCCCGAGATTGGCTTCATCATTGGCTGACACCTCCCATCATGGTCTCACAGCTCAATCCCCTGATGCTTCTCACTGATGAGGTCCCTAATCTCATCTAATCTCTGAGGACCTCCACTCAGAGGCTTGTGAGCACATTCAAGAACTGACTGATATAGGGAGCTTGTCCTTACTTCTTTGGCCAAACCACCATCCATCTCTATTCTGCTGCTTCACCAGAGCCAGGCCGGGTAGTTAAATGGAGAAACAAAATGTCAGTCTATTCTTTCCTTGAGGCCTTGTCTTAGGGAGGGGAAATCCTTTGTCTCTTCCAGGGGAAGGGGGTGGGAAGTAAAAGCTTTTCTGTCTCCCATTCCTCCTCTTCTAGTGGAAAGGGAGTCAGAGTAGGGCTTTTTTTTCTAAACCAGGAGTCTCAGTCAGCAGTGGCCCTGACTCCCCATCAGTCTCTTTAAAATGTGGGGACTTGGTATCTTTTTTCTAAATCATGAACTTGAGTTGTCAACTCCTGGTAGAAAAAAGGATCCACTCTGCAACTTACTCTCTCCTGCACACAATTTCCTGTTATTGAGGCTAGCAAAAGAGAGGTTCAGAAAAGAGTGATTTCCAGGGGTAGTTGGGGAAAACTTCCTGAAGGGACAGTCTGAAGCTGAACCTTAAAGACTAGACAGAATTAGAATCATGCAGAGTAAAAGGAATGGTTATGACATTTTACAGGAGATAGTACAGTGCTCAGCACTTAATGGGCCTTCAATAAATAACATGGATTAAACTGATTCATTCACAGCTAGAAGTTTCCTCTGGGGGGAAAAAAACTAAACTGCAAGAACTTTTAGGCCAGACAGACTGAATTCAGATCACCACACTTCCTTTAATTTGGCATCTTTAGTAAGTCATTTGACCTCTCAGTGTCTGTATCTTCATCTGGGAAAAAAAGGGGGGAGGGGCCTTAGTAAAACCATTTAGAGGATTACTGTGAGGATTAACAAGGTGCTTCGTACTGTGTAACTGAGAAAATGCCATGTGTCCACCAAATAGGTTTCTTTTCCTCCTCTGTATATGGCTTGACTTCATTTCCCAGTTCCCATAAGGAATCATGAGACTGAAGTCTGGCCAATGGAATGTGGATAAAAGTGAAGCATACCACTTCTAACCTTGGCCCTAAATCCACATGCATTTCCATGCTTCTCTTACCCCTGTCAGTGAGGCTGAAAGGGAAAGACTCCAAGAAAATAAGATTAGAAAAGAGCTGCTTTCAAGAGCCACCTGGTCAACCTCAGACTATGGCAGGTAATAATAAGCCTGTGTTGCTCAATCCACTGACATTTGAAAGTTGTGTGTTCTAGCAGCAAGCATTAATACCTCAACTAACACACACATAGAAAGTGCTTGGTAAATGTTGAACATTATTGATAATATTTTTATATCACTCTTCAGTTTATAAGCACTTTTTATTTCTTCATGTAATTTGTTTTCACAATGCCCTTGTGAATGGGGTATGGAGAACAAAGAGTACTGCTCCATTTTATAAGTGAGGAAGTAAGACCTGCTGGTAAATGGAGGTAACTGCCAATCACACACAAGCAAGGAAGTCATATGACTAAGACCAAAACAATTAGACTTGACTCAAGCCCTTCTTACCCTGCCTGACATAACCAGCATCAGTCCCCCTGGTATCTGTCCAGGCCAGAGGATTGCAGTAATCTTAGGGTCACTAGTGGGACACAAAAAATTAGTAATTCCTGACAAGCCTTGTGCAGGCTGGCAGACCAGATACCAGATACTAAAGTTAAATGTGGTGACATCATCCTTGGTTCAGAAGACCACTTGCCATGATGGAAAGAACTAGGAGATGTGGATTCTAGTTCTGGCTTTGCCACCGGTTTGCTGAGTGACCTTGGGCAAGTCACTGTGCATCTCAAGACCAAAGCTGTGAGTCAAAATCTACAGAGCAGTGTCAGGAATTAGGGGTTAGCCTTGTCTGAGAGGTCAGGGGACCCCATGATTGCAGAGTGGGAAGAGTGTACCCCACCTCCAGGAGACTTTGGGAATCTCCTCAGAGGCCAGCTGAGAATGGGCCAGCTCCATCTCCCATCTCTATCCCATGCAGCTGCTCATGCTTCAAAACCCCAGTCAAAAGGCATCTGTCACCAAAACAAGTGGCCCAGCATTCCAGCAGGGAGCAAGAGCTGGGAACAAATGGTGTTTTCTCTAAACAATTGTTTCCAACAGCAATTCCCTTTCCAGAGTGGCTGTATTATTATTATTATTATTATGCTTGTTCACTAATTAGTTTGAGACACATAAATATTTCCAATGTACAGATAACAAATACCTCTATCTGAGGGAATCAACTGCCCTCAGACTGCCAACCCCGGTGAATCACCACCTGCCAGGGCTGGAGGGATCTGAGAAACAAAAACTGCAATGTGAGATCCCAAAAGGGGAGGCACTTACAAAAGGTCACATGTAGATCAGAGGCAGGGCCAAGATGAGAATTCAGGTTATTTTGTCCCTGAGAGTGGTGTCTAACTAGTTACTGATGTGAATATTGTCATATTGCCATTACTATTGTTGTTATTTTAGAATAGACCTAGGTTTGAATCCTGATTCTCCATTCACTAGCCATATGCCCCTCTTTCTCAATTTTCTCTACAGAATGGGTAAATAATTATCATCACCTTGGAAAGATCAAATGAAAAAAAATACACAAAGTTTCTGGCGTTTAATAAGCAAATGATCCTTCTTAATTAACATTTAAAAATAAGTAGGAAAGTTCCCAGAAGAAAAAAAAATAGCAGTGTAGTTAAAGCACAGATATGGAGCTGGATTGCCAGGGTTTGAACCTGGCTCTACTATTTATTAGCTCCAGGAGATCATGGTAGTGGTGCTAGTATATACATCATAGGTTTATAGATACACATAGTAAGTACATGAAAGTGCTAGCAACCGTTATTTCCAATTTTCCCTTACTCCTGTCCAGCTTTTAAAGATTTTTCACATCAACTTCTCACTGTGGCCTGGAAGGGGGGAGTAGCAAAAATTATTTTGCACACTTCACAGAGGAGGTGAGACTCAGAGAGGCCTAGAGTCTTACCCAGGTAAGACCCAGTCCCACAGTCAGGAGGTGGCAGAGCTAGGACTTGAAATTAGGGTTCAGCTATGAGTATTGAGCCCTTCCCTGCCCTCTGATAACAGCTGGCCCAAGCCATAGAGCAGAGTGAGGATTGAGGCTATACTGCTACCTCTCCCAAGCCCACTCCAGTTCTGTGGCAGGCCCCCTATGGTTGAAAGAGGGCTGAGGGGATGCATGAATTGAGGAGGTGAGTAAGAACAGTTAATGCTGCACTGCTGGCTTCTAAAATGAGCAGGGGAAGGAGAGGGCAGTAATTTTAACTGGATTGATTTCACCTGTAGGGCCATTAACTTAATGTCTCCCACTTGGTTAGGAGCAAAGCCAAGTCGAGCTGCAGGGGCTTGCAGCCAGCTGCCTCTGCTATGGAGGAGGTTAGAAAGAAGAGGTCAGGTTGGGCTGGGGCAAGGGTGAGACAAGAAAGGATGAATTCACATTCAGGTTTATGCATGTGCCTCTCTAAACTTTGCACCCTAGGCACCCTAGGCACCTGAGAAAGTCCATAGACTGAGTATCAGGACCCCTGAGTTCATGTCCTGGCTCTGCTACTTGCCAGGCAATTAAATTTACCACTTTCCAGAACTGGAGGTGTGTATCCCTATGTGGAAGAGCTGAAGGGTGACTGAAAGGTGCTGAATTCCCTCAGTGTATAACGTCCTTTAATGACCACCTGCTCTGCAAACAGGGCGATCTACTCTCCACTCCCTCTTGAGGTCAAGGCATGCTGAGCTCACCATCCTCTTCCATACCTACCTCCCTCCATAGGCCGCCCTAGTATACTTAGTGCAGACCCCACACTCTTGCACAGGCTTCCCTTCCCTCCTTGCCTTCACCCTAGGCCACTAAAACCCTGCCCTACTCACACCTGACTGTTCCAGTCTTCTGCTTCTACTTCTCTAACCACCCACTCCTCCTTCCCCCTCCATAGTATACACATGGCCCCATCTTACCCCCAAACCATTTTCTGTTTGCTAGCCTAGATCTCCAGCAAGAAGAGTATTATAGACTGAATTATGTTCCTCTAAAACTCATATGTTGCAGTCCCAGTCCCCAATATGACTATATTCGGAGATATGACCTTTGACAAAGTAATTGGATTAAATGAGGTCATAAGGGTGGGGTCCTAATCTAATAGGACTGGTATCTTTATAGAAGAAGAGATACCAGGATTGTTCAACCACAGAGGAAAGGCCACATGAGGACACAGCAAGAAGGTGGCCATCTACAAACCAGGAAATGAGTCCTTACTGGAAACCAACCTTGCTGGAAACATGGTTTTGGACTTGCAGCCTCTAGAACTGTGAGAAAGTAAATATCTGTTGTTTAAGTCAACCAGGCTATATATTCTGTGGCAACCTTTACAGATTAATATAGAGGGCCTGTGTCACATTTCATTTGTGACCTTGGATGGTCACTTCCTTTCTAGCCTATTTCTACAGCTGATAAAAGGAGTCAGCTCTGCTGAGAGAAACTCAAGAATGCCTTTACAGAGAGAGTGATGGTCAAAATTGAGTAGATGCTGGCAGGAAGAGTGAAATCCAGCAGAGGGATGGTGACCTGCAATGCCAGAGAGACTTGAAACAGCCCAATCTGAACTGCCAGGTAAGGTTTGGTCTGAAGGAGTCATATGTGATGAAACTAAAGTGGGCAGAGCAGGACCTGGGAGGCTCTGCTAAGCCATGTAAATGACTTTATCTTTTCTGCTAGACAGAAGGAAGCCAATGACCTGAGCAGGACAGTGGCATGATTTGCATTTTAGAAGGTTTGCTTGGCTGGTATATGGAATCTAGATTAGATGTGTAGGAAAGAGGCTGATGTCATATCCCTGACATGGGTAATGATCTAGAATAGTACAGGAGGAGGAAGATCATGGTGGGTGACAGCTGGAGAATGAATGGGCCAGATGCAATGCTCATATGGGTGCAGGGGGTGGGAAAGGATGCTGACCCATTCTCCACTTGAGCAGCAGCTGCACAGGTCTGACCCAGGATGGAGAGGAGCCTGTGGAAGTGGAGGTGCTTTTACACATTGTAGGAGGGACTGTTGTCCACCCCAGCAACCAGTAAAATGTTAGGTACATGATGTGTGTTTAGTAAATACTAGCTCAATAAATGTATATAAAGAAACAAAATGGTAAGGTTATCACCATGGCCACACCTTTGGTCTAAAATGGCAATCTTGACTCCCTGTCATGAAACTGGCAATCCCCCTAATTACCTGTTTGACACTCTGGACCAGCCACACCTATCAGGACCAGAACCAACTCAGATCTTCCTAGTTAGGAATCACGAGCTATGGGAGGGTTGCTGTCTCACTCAATACTTCCTTGCAATCCATGCAATGAGCATCCTAGGTAGAAAGATCAGCCCTATTTTAGAGATGAGGAAACTGGGGCTCAAAGGGATTCAGCAACTGGCCCAAGGCCACTGGGTTGGATTCCTCATTCCATCCTACAACTTCTTGTTTCCTTGAAGACGCTGAACTCTTCACCTTCAATAGAGAAGAAGAACAAATTCCTGGAAGTGATCTGCTGCACTGTTCGGCTGGAAAATATTTCTTTGAAAAAATATCCTGTCATCTTCTCCTTTTTTCTTCATATTTCAGAGTCTTGGGCCACAGCTTTTAACTTAATCTGCTGGAAAATATAGCCTGGCCATGTATCCTGTCACTCTGATCTGAAGCACAGCTCTCAACCACAAATGATTTCCACTTCTCATTAAGAAGATTCATTCATCACATCTGATCTAGAGCCTAGTTGTTCCTCCCTAAAACATATAATTAGAATAAAATTAGAAATTCAGAGTATCAGAACTTCCCCCTGGCCTGTCTCTTTATTGTCAGATAAGAAAACTAAGGTCCAGAGAGGGGAAGGGACCAGCCCAGAGTCATACAGCCCTATAGTGGCAGAGCTGGGACTTGAACCTCAGTCTCCCAGCTTCACATTCAGTGTTCTTCCCTCAGCTCTTGTACACACTAAATGAAGTCAGAAACCAGCAGGTTACTCCTGTGGGTCAATTCACTGTCTCCTTTGAGATGGATTTCATGTTGTTTGATTCCTAAGGTTCTGAGCTGTCCACTGAACTCTCCTTCCACTCACTTGCTTCTGAAAACAAGAATTATGTAGCAGAACCGCATGCTGACACCATGGTATAAAGAGCCTGAGGAACAAGAAAAGGTGAGCTGAAAGGGAGTTGGGGCAGCTGGAAAAATAAAAAGAAGAAGAAGACAGGAACCAAAGATCAAAAAAACAAACGAACCCACATTTTGAAACATCCATTCTTTCCAGGCACTGTACTAGCCAAGGTGCATTTATTTCCTCATTTAATCGCCATGTCAACCCTATGGGGTAGAGACAATTAATGTTCCCATTTTGGGATGAACAATGGGATAGTAGGTGATGGGCGTTAAGGAGGGCACTTGATGTAATGAGCTCCAGGTGTTGTATGCAACTGATGAATCACTAAATTCTACCCCTGAAACCAATAATACAGTATATGTTAGCTAACTTGAATTTAAAAATATATATATTCCCATTTTTTAAATGAGCAAATTGAGGCTCGGAGAGGCTAAAGTAACATGTCCAAGGCCATGGTGCTGCCAGTGGTGGAAGGGATCACAGTGTGTCTGACCCCAAGTACAGCACTCAGTCTATTCCACCCAGCTCTCCTCGTGTGCTCTTGTGCATGTCTTTTCCCTCTGTGGGCCTCCATGGCACCCTGTGTAAAATGAAACAAGTGTGACCCCCCACTGGAGAGATCTATGCAAAAATAGGACAATAAGAGGAACAACCAGAAGGAGGCAAGGGAGCACTGAGCCCCTCTGCCCACTGAGACCATCAATAGAAAACTCTGCTCATCAGAGCGGAGACAGGAGTTTCACATTCATTACCATTCTCCACCTCACCTTCCACTGTAATCTGACTCAGGTTTTCAAAGATTGTTCTTTGGCTTCTTGAAATGTCCCCCCACTGAGGGGGTAGGCGAGCTTCTGATGGGTTTCGCCTGCCTTGCACTTGGCCTCTGTACCTTTGAGGCCCTCACTGCCAGCCCAACAATGGGTTCACAACTTCCTTTTCTGCCAGTGAGGCCAGGAAAGAGAAGGGAAGGGATGGGGAAGACTGGGTCTCTCCCACATGCCCTATGAACAGAGCAAAGCCACCACTATGCCAGTTACTACAAATTCGCTCATTCAAGTGTTGGCACTGTGTTAGGCCCTGTGCAGGGATGGAGAAATACAAAGCTACAAATAAAGGAAATTAAACTAGTTAAGCCTAGTTTTCTCATCAGTAAGATGGGGACAATACTTTTAATCCACACACAACCCTATGAAATAAGTATAATTATTTATCCCATGGAAGTTCTGCCCAGGTCACAAAAAATACTCTGTAGACAGAACTATTATATTAAAGAGAAGCATAGTCCTGCCCTCAGAAAACTCCCAGCTTGGTGAGGGAGACAGGTATGTGCACCCAAGTAAAGATATGTGCTGCCATTTATTAAACAACTCCCTTTTCCAGGTATTGCAGCTACAATATTTCTAACCCTCATAGAACCCTACCAGTCCTAGCATCCATGCATTTGATACCCAAGGAAACTGAGGCCCCCCAAAAATTTGCTCCAGGCCATCTAGCTAGGAATTTCACCGCAAGATTCCAGGTGTCTCTTCTTGGCTCACTCTGTTTCAAAGAAAGATTCAGGGAGCTCTGAAGTTGAGGTCCAAGCCAGGATCTGTATCACCCAGAACTAGCCATTTTACAGGATGGAGATGAACAGTTGGAAGAAACCAAGCCAGAAGGAACTCCCAGGCAGCCCACTCAGGACTAACCCAGAATACCTAGGTAACAGAGACCCCAGGTGCAAAGGTAGGGGGCAGGGCAAACAGAATATCCAGGGAACCTTCTGGAGTTTTGAGAAGGAGCCTTTGGGAAGGGCCAGCCTTCCTCCCTGCATGACCTATGGGAGGGACTGGCAAAATATAGAAGGAGGCTGGGGCCACAGAAGCCCCACCTGATTGACACAGGAGGGAATGCCTCATCACCAGGCATCCACAGGACCCCATCTGCATCCTCAACCCTGTGGGAATACAAGAAAAACACCTGAAGCCCTCCCCTCCTGGGGGCTTCACTTTTCTCCATGGGAGGAAGCCTGACCATGGGAGAAAAGAACAAATTCTCCTTTGTAACAACTCCGTGCGGCAGAAGTAATCATCATTCCTGATTGTCAGATGAGGAAACAAGGCTCAAAGAGGGGAAGCAATTTGCCCAGTTCAATCTGTCCCCACCCTGAGCCCTTCTAGTTCTTACCACTCTGAGTCATTGTCCCTTGGCCCCTCCTTGTCCAGGTCCTCTTATTTTTAGAGAGGGACACATGGGCCTCCATCACAGAGACCTAGGGACTCGTTGTGTGACATACACTTCTAAAGCTTTTTACAAATATTGATCCCCAGGTCCCGTCCCTAAAGATTCTGATTTGAATGGTTTGGGCAGGGCCCAGGAATATGCATTTTTAAATAAATGTCAAAACTGCTTCTAATTTGCAGTAGTGGCTACAAATGAGAGGACACCCTTAAGATGTTCCTTGACCTCCATCCCAAGGCCCAGTGAGGAGTGTGGAAAAGTCGCCCCCGTGAATCAGAGAGCTGAGAGAGCTTCATATCTGTCATTCAAGGGTTTTCCCGGAAGTCTGTGAGAATTCAGATTTAATCATCCTCTGGGTCACTCACTCTAAGAGACTGAGATTCTATGATTCTAAGATTTTACCCTCAGCTCTGGCTAAGCGAGGGAGGTAGACCCTGCAGATTCCTGCTAAGGAGTTAAGAGGAGGCAGGTGGTAAAAACAGCCTAGCCAATCTGTTTTATCATTTGACTAGCATCTAGTTCAGGGGCTAGCAGAGCATAAGTTTTCAATAAATACTTGTTGAGTGATAATGTGTTTGTCAGGGTTATAGGTCTACAAAACCTGTTGAAACTTGCCCAAATAAAAGAGGGAAGGATACTGGGATATCCCTTATGACTGGGGCAGCAGAGCTTTGAGAACCACAGGAGTCAGAGGCTCGAATGCCACTAGGCCTGTCACCCATCTCAGCCTCTCTTTGCATATTAGCATCATTCTGTCCAACAAAGACCTGGATTTCCCCCATATGGCAAGAAACGTGATGACTTGCATCTCCCAAACCTCACATCCAACGACTCCCGCTATCCGAAAAGATCTAGGATTTTTCTTTCCTTTATTCCAGTTTGGAAAAATCCCAAGGAAGCCCTCTGACTGGCCCAGCTGAGTTAGGGGTGCAACTCTGGCCAGGTGGGTGGGATTATATAGCTCTGACAATATTTTTAGAGAAGGAGTTGTTATGAGTCAGGCACTTACTCCTATTGGTGTCTATTACCAAAAAAATTGTATGAATGCTTTCCACCATACAGCATAGTTTGGTCAATTTTACATTTTCACATTATCTTGTTTGGTCCTCAAAACAACCACGTTTGGGGGTGGTAGGAGAGAAACACTCTTTTCAGAGAGGTTAAGTGGGGCCCAACAACACACAGCTAGGTTCCAGGACTGGGACTAGACCTCATGTCCTCTGACTCCTAGTTACATATTTGATGAGCAAATGGATAAATTAAAAACAACAATGATAGCTATCATACATTAAGTGCAAGGTCCTTTACATAGAATATTACATTTAACTCCAACTATCCTATGGGTGTTATTTTCACTCCCATTTTATGGGGAGGAATTTGAAACCCAGAGTTACTATGTGGCTTGTTCAAAATTAGCTTAGAAAGGACAAAGCCAGGATGAAATTCACAATGTCTCCAATGTGAAAATATGAGTCCTTTCTTCTGCCACACACAGATGAAAAGCCATAATACCAACACCATATAATTTGGGAAATGCCAAAAAGTTCCTCAGCTCTAATCCTTCCCCCACCCTTTGCCAAGTACAAGTGTTTGGCATTCCTTTCAATTAACATTACAATTCTTGGATCCCAAGACTGCTTCGGTTCAAGTGCATATGTACCAGGGAGAGAGGTAAGCACTCTAAGCCAGTGGTTCTGTCGGTGTGGTTGCTTAACCGGGCATCACCTGGGAACTTATTAAAAATGCACATTCTGGGGTACCTGGGTCGCCAGTCAGTTAAATATCTCTCAACTCAGATCTTGATCTCAGGGTTGTGAGTTCAAGCCCTGTGTTGGGCTCCACACAGGGCATGGAACCCACTAAAAAAAAAAAGCACATTCCAAGGCTCTACCCCAGACCTACAGTTATGGATTGAGTTGTGCCCCTCAAATTCATATGTTGAAGTCCTAACTCCCATTACTCAGAAGGGGAATGTATTTGGAGACAGAGTCTTTAAAGAGGTACTTAAGCTTAAATGAGGTCACTGAAGTAGGCCCTAATCTAACCTGACTAGTATCCATAGAAGAAGAGATTAGGACACAGACACACACAGGGTGAAGACTATGTGAAGACATCAGAAGAAAACATCTATCTGCAAGCCAAGGAGAGAGGCCCCTAGAAGAAACTTACCCAACCCTACATACACCTTGATCTCAGACTTCTAGCCTCTAGAAGTGTAAGGAAACAAATCTGTTGTCTAAGCCAGCCCAGTCTGTGGTATTTCTTTATGGTAGCCCTAGCAAGCTAATACATCTACTAAATCAGAAATTCTAGGACCTACCAGTTTGTGTTCTAATAAGCCCTCTAGGTGATTCTGAGTACACTAAAGTGTGAGAACCACTGCTCTAAGCCATAATCAGACATTTATACCACTTTGTTGCTGGCATGTGTGAATATAAGACTGACCTGGCTTCAGCTATGATTCTAGTCTGGTGGGGACCAGCCTGCCTGAGAAACTAAAGTCAAATGCAGTGGAAAGCAAAGATGAAACATGGCTTGGGAGAGAGAGAAAGTGACAGCCAGCAGAGATGAGACGACATAGAAGACAGTGTTCAAGTCCACAGAAGCCCACTCTAGGATAACCCAGGCCAGTTCACCCCCAAGTTTTGACAATTAAAACTTATCTTTGTCAGTTTCATGTCTGTAAATAGAGTGTATACTCCCAACAGATTAGACATGGTTCATTTTCCTTACATGTTCCAAAGCACTGGGCACCAGGATCCGGAATACGGGTGTCTTCTCAGTAACTACTGCCTGATGAACTTTCATGAATCTACTCCTCCTCCCCATCCTCATGGCCATGGCTGAGTGTTGGCCTTATCAGCTCTCGTCTAGATCCCTGCAGAAGCCCCTAACTGGTCTACATCTAACCTCTCCTCCTCCTCCTCCCACATCCTTCCACCTAACTCATTTGGGGACCTCAAAAGAGCCTTGCTATGTCTCTCTGTTCCCTCTGCCCCATCCTCTTGTCCAATCCCATTCACCCTTCAAATCTAGCTCCAGTCTCTCATCCTCCCCAGTGACTTTCCTCACTCCCTTTGTCTCACACTCCAGGCTCAGTGGACCTCTCTTCCATCTGCACTGTGGGAGAGGTAACGTTTATTGAGTTCTCACTATGTGCCAGCTTCTGTGTAAGACTTTACAATCATTACCTTTTTGAATCCTTGCAACCATGGATGTTATCATTCTCCCCATTTTAGAGATGAAATACAGAAGATTAAATGACTTGTCCAAGGTCACACAGCTCCTAAGTGGCAAAGAGGATTTCAACCCATGAAGACTGGCTTTAGATTCCTCACTCTTAATTGTGACACAACACTGCCTCCATATACCCTCATTTCTTTTCTTTTACCAGATAAGAATTTCTCCTGTGGTGAGCTTTTTAAGTGTAAATTCAATATGATATGATCCTTTAACTAGACAGCACAATTTGCAGTAAACATACCACAATGGAGAGGAAGAGTCTGCTACTGGAGAACTAGTGAAGGGGATGGTGGGGGCTGGAGATGGCAGTGTCAAATATCTTTAGGATGCTTTAGCAGGGCTTGGCCCTTTGTTCTCCAACAATGGATGGTCAAGGTGAACAGAAAGGGAGAGAAGTCTGCCCTAGTGACAGTGTTGGGGTGGGAGGGGGGACAGCCAAAGAAAGGATCCTCCTCTTGAGGAAATGCATGGGGATGTCTAAGGCTGGATTTGCTCTGTAATGTTCAGGTTTTACAGCCATAAACTTATAGCTGTAAAAGTACCTTTATTATTGACATTCCTGAAGGAAAAATAACTTTGTTATGGTGAGTCTGAAGCTATCCAGCCCTTAACCTGTTTTGCCCCATCAAAGGCAATTGTCTCTATAATTCCATTTCTTATAACACAAGATTTCTTAGGAATGCAACTTCTGCATCCTAGTAGAACATAGTACATGAGTGGTATCTGTTGGGATGTCTGTCCCCCCTGATTGAGCACCCTGAGGTTGATACCATGTCAGCTCTATTGCTAGACTTCAGAGTACAGAGAACATGCCCAATGGCTGTTTTTGCTGTCTGCTGCCTCTGCCAACACCCACCATCCCTCCTGAGAACACACCCTTTATTTCTCTTCTCTGTCATATCTTTTGGCAAATGTAACATCACCAGCTGGCCTGACTACCCTGATCTGTCTCCTACAAGCAGCTTGGCTCATTGCAAACCAGCATTGCCCAGAGTCCATATTCACTTGAAACCACAACACACACCATCACATGCTGCCATCATTGCCATTACAAAACTCCTAGCAGCCCAAAGAGACCTGGGTTCAAACCCAAGCTCTGCTACTCCCCAGCTCAGAGATGTTGGGCCAGTCATGCAGCTTCTCTAAGCCTCAGTTTCTTCATCTGAAAAATGGAGATAATAAAATACTTCATGCATGGGGTTGTCATGAAGATTAAGTGAGATAATGTATAAAGATTGGCATAGGACCTGACATATAAGCATTACATAGATCAAGGTTGTTGTTTACACTGTTTCTTCCTCACAAAAGTCCTGAGAAAGAAGAAGAGATGGTCCTCGCATTAAATTACAGAAGAGGAAACTGAGGCACAGGAAGCTTAGGTGGCAAACTCTGGATCACACAGATCCTACCAGCTCCCTTCCTGCTTCCTCACCCAGTGGGCTCCAAAAACTTACTCAAGGAAGCAAACAGTACCTTGAGGGGAGGACAAGTGGCTTTTGTGGTGGCCTAGAGTTTGAATGAGCCAGCTAAGTCTGCAGACTTTGACTCTTGGAACTGAACCCACCCTTTGCCTCAATTTCTGTCAAAAATCCCAAAACCACATTAGCCATGGGATGGTAAGCCCCTGGTTTGGCCACCCATGGTCCTGCACCAAGAGGTGTAAGCACTGGACTCTACCTTCTACTCCACAGATCAGCAGGTGTGTGACTTTGGGAAAGTCACTTCCATCCTCTGAGGCCCTATTTCCTCACCTGTCTCTCTTCAGGGATAATAACACCTGATCAGCTGATCTGCAAAATCATTCAAGGATCCAACAAACTATTGCATATAAAGTACCTAACACTGGCCATAAGACCTGGTCCACATGGTGCACTCAGAAGCAGAAGCTATTTGATGATGATGATGATGATGATGATGATGATGATGATGATGATATAAAATCTCTCCTCCGCAGAGTGGGACTAAGGACTCAGCATGATTTAACACCCACCTGGATAAACACTGGACATGTTTATCCTGGTGTGTCAGTTGACACTATTAGAAATCAGGGTGAATCCAAGTGCCACCAGATATTATTGTACCCAAACCCTGCCCTGCCTTCACCTCTCTCCTTCAAGTCACTGAGTGAAGAAAAAACTCAGGCAATAATCAGAAAAGAAATGGCTCAGTTATACTGATTTTTAAATGCGTGTTAGGCCCCAAACCCAGTGCTGAGAACTGGAGTGGGCCATGGGGAGGGTTCCTTCACCTGCACAAGCTGGGTCCCTCTAGTCAGAACCTACACAGGCCCCCAAATGATTATTCCAGCCTGCAACAAAACTGATTATTCCAGCCTGCAAGTCTCAAGGTGTGGTCCAGGGACCCTGAGACTTTGTCAGGGGGTCCATGAGGTCAAAACTACTTTCGTATTATATTTGAAAGTCTTTATATGACTTTTTCACTCTCATGTCATGAGTATATAGTGGAGTTTTTCAGAGTGCATGATGTAAGATATCGTAACATACTGAACCCAGAAACAGGTATGAGAACTCAACTACCTTCTTTTAAGCCAGACATTAAAGAGATTTACAAAAATTTATATAATGTCATTCTTCTCACTTAATTTGTCCCAGAAAATACATTTATTTTTCTTTTTTTTTAAGATTTTATTTATTTATTTCACAGAGGTAGAGAGATCAAAAGTAGGCTGAGAGTCAGGCAGAGAGAGAGAGGAGGAAGCAGGCTCCCCGCTGAGCAGAGAGCCTGATGCGGGCCTCGATCCCAGGACCCTGAGATCATGACCTGAGCCGAAGGCAGAGGCTTTAACCCACTGAGCCACCCAGGCGCCCTACATTTATTTTTCATTTAAACAATATGATTTATGTTACCATATAATGAGTTTGTTATTGCATTTGAAATGAATTAATCAATAAAATGGTTATATTTTTGTTTTAATTTCTAATATAGTAAATATCTATAGCTGTAACTCACATAAATGAAAGTTCTTTAGGATTTTGAGACTAAAATGTCTGATAACCACTGCCTTAGACTCTGGCACATGTGCACCAGGGACACAAAAAAGAATACCTCCAATAGCATTATCTTAGCAAAATATCTGTAATAGCAAAAATGTGAGGAACTCAATGTCCACCCACTGGAGAATGGATAAAAAACATTATGATACAGTCACCCAGTGGATTGTATATCACTGAAAATAAATGAACTATAGCTTTAAAAAAACAAATGATATTTCTAAGATTTATTTTATTTACATTGAGTAAAATCAAGGCAAGTCACAGAACATACTTTATGATATCAGTCTTATAAAGCTCAAAAACAAACTATAAACTAAACATGTATATTTAAGGACATACGCATATGTGATAAAACTTTTTTCAAACAAGAAAATGATAAATGCACAATCCACCCACTTAGATGGAGGCTGAGGGCAGAGATAAAGTAGGAACACACACAAGATGAATTGTGGTTGCTTATGTTCCGATTCTTAAGCTGGTAGGGGCTGATGGGTCGCCATTTTATTATGATGTTTTATAATTATATATGTGGTACACACTCTTTAATAAATATCAAACATAATATTAAAAATAATGTAAAGAACTCCTCAAACTCAACACCCAAAAAACAGATAGTCATGTCAAAAATTGGGCAGAAAACATGAACAGACACTTCACCAAAGAAGACATACAAATGGCTAACAGACACATGAAAAAATGTTCATCATCATTGGCCGTCAGGGAAATTCAAATCAAAACCACATTAAGATACCACCTTACACCAGTTAGAATGGCCAAAATTAACAGGACAGGAAACAAGTGTTGGAGAGGATGTGGAAAAAGGGGAACCCTCTTACACTATTGGTGGGAATGCAAGTTGGTACAGTCACTTTGGAAAATAGTGTGGAGATTCCTCAAAAAATTAAAAATAGAACTACCCTATGACCCAGCAATTGCACTGCTGGGTATTTCCCCCAATGATACAGATGTAGTGAAAAGAAGGACCATATGTACCCCAATGTTCATAGCAGCAATGTCCAGAATCACCAAACTGTGGAAAGAGACAAGATGCCCTTCAACAGATGAATGGATAAAGAAGATATGGTCCATATATACAATGGAATATTACGCAGCCACCAGAAAGGATGAATAACCAACTTTTATATCAACATGGACGGGACTGGAGGAGATTAGCTGAGTGAAATAAGTCAAGCAGAGAAAGTCAATTATCACATGGTTTCACTTACTTGTGGAGCATAAGGAATAACATGGAGGACATTAGGAGAAGGAAAGGAAAAGTGAGTTGGGGTAAATCAGAGAGGGAGACAAAACATGAGAGACTATGGACTCTGAGAAACAAACTGAGAGTTTTGGAGGAGAGGGGGGATGGGCGAGCCTGGTGGTGAGTATTAAAGAGGGCACGTATTCCATGGAGCACTAGGTGTGGTGCATAAATAATGAATCTTGGAACACTGAAAAAATTAAATTAAATTAAATTTTTTAAAAAGTAACCCCTAGTGCCCAGACTGTGGCTGTTTCCCATTAAAAAGAAAAAGAAGCAATAACAAGTTGTATTTTAAACTAGGAATTATTGAATCCCTTTCCACCCCAAGCTCTTGAAGAAATGGCTGCTTGCAGGTCTGGGACAGGAAATGTACTAAATGGAATATTTTGTCATCTGAGAAAGCAGGGAAGTTAGCAAAGACTTCTGACATCACCATCAACTCAGGAGCCCAATTGAAGAGGTTTGCATTAGCCAAAGATGGGATGGGATCATCTGAGCATCAGCAAAGATAAAAACTAAAATGGACTGAAACACATTGTATTTATTTAAATACATGAATACATAATGATACAAAATCATCTCATTGGTCACCTTTGGGTAATTCCAAGGAACCAACTCATTATTTTAAAAATTGAATATAAATGGAAAAAATCAAGCACTTATCCTGCCTTTCCTGTATGAACCGTACTTTGGCATATCCAAAGAGTTAATGAGAGGACGTTAATCTTTATAGAAGTCCAGCTAAAGAATGAACAAAAAGTGATAGAACTGCTGAACAAACTCTGAAGAAGCAGTTGATCTAGGCAATGATGCTGGATGACTGCTAACAACAAAAAGAGACACAACAATTAGACATTTGTGTGCCTCATGATAAAAGTTCACCCAACCACCTCTGAACTGTTCTTGCTCATAAATAAAAGCTAGTGAGGGCTCTAGATCTAACCACTGATATCCAGGAAATACAGAGATCAGATGAACATGCCAAATGACACCATGGGATGCAATCAGCAAAGTCCAGGTGTGGGCAACAGGATGAACAACCCAGTTTCTTCAGTAAATGTATAGCTGGGGAAAATAAGAGGAGGGAGTATCCCATGGATTAAAAGACACTTAAAAGACACTAATAGCCAATTGAAGTATATGGAACTTATTCAGATTCTGAGTCAAAATATAAAAGAAATTAAATTATGAATTAACCTAGGAAATTTGAACACGAACTATATATTCAATGATATTAAAGAATTTTTGTTATATTCTTTGGTATGGTAATGACATTATAGTTATGTATTTTTCTAATTTTTTATTGTGGTATAATGCACATGACATAAAATTTGCCATCTTAACCATTTTTAACATGTGGTATTAAACACATTCATAATGTTGTGCAACCATCACCACTGCTTGTCTCCATAACTCCTTCCATCTTGTAAGACTGAAACTCTTTTCCTATTAAAGAACTCCCCATCCTCCCCACCCTCCAGCCCCTGGCACCTCCATTCAATTACTTTCTGTCCCTATGATTTTGACTAAGTACCTCATACACATGGAGTCATACAATGTCTTTTTGTGACTGGCTTATTTCTATACTTATGTATTTTAATGCAACCTTAAACTTATACACATGATGACATGCTGTCTACACTTTTCTTTCAAATCATCTGGGGCACGGTAGGGTGAAGAGAGTAGGCAGGAGTAAATGAAATAAGGTAGACCATGGGTTGACACCTGTTAAAGCTGGGTGATAGGTACATGGGAGTTCATTATTCTCTCATACATTATTCTACTTTTGTAGGAGTTTGAATTTACCATAATAAAACTTCTTGCAAAGAGCAAAGGCAAAATAAAGCTCTTTCCAAGCAGCAACAACAACAAAGAAAGATAATAAAGAAGCAGGAGGAGGTTATAATCATTCAGGTGGAGGATGGTGATGCTATTAAGAGAGCATGAGAAACAGTTTGGCAGGAACAGTGATGAGTTGAGTTTTGCACGTGTTGACTTTGAGATGCCACACTCCCTCATTTAAACATCCATCAGAAATCAGAGTATCTTGGAAAGAGCATCTCTAAAAACTTCAAAGCTAAGCAAACAAACAAGTTCCAACACTACCATGGAGAGCTCCATCCTTAGGGTTCCTATCCGGGAAAGCAAGTGTTTCTCTCTTCCCTAAGTTTCCTGACCATAAATTAGTTCCATATATGGGACAGCTTCCCCATTCTTATGGTGACTCAAATGTGACACAGCATTTTATACTTTGGACACCATCAGAAAAGGGAGGAGACCTTGACAGGGGGACCAGGAGGGCTTCTCAGAGTAAACAATTTACCTCACATGACAGAGGGAAATTGAGGCTCAGAGAGCAGAAGTAGCCCACCAAACACAGACCCATTCATGCCACAGACACCAGCAGAACTCAGGGCTGAGGATTCTCAGCTGAGAGGTACTGGGCCAGGGAGGCAAAAGATAAGTAACATTTTAAATTAGGAACCTATTGGACTCTTTTTCACCCCAAGCCCTCTGGTCACCCTATGGATAATCACACCTCCTAGCAATGCTGAACATTCCAAGTCTAGGGGAACTGAGATCTGCTGGACATCAACACTTGAAACTCTCTCCACCTCCCATCCCTGTCCCTCAGCACCTAAAAAATAAAGCCCCTCCTCCTCACCTCATATTGGGGGGCCCCCACCATCCACCCAAGCACCCAGGCCAAAGCCCAGGGACCAAACTGATGTCATGCCCCAATCCCCCACACTTCACAAGGATCTATCCATTATTTACTGAGCACATGCCATGTGCCAGGCACTCTTCTATTGTTAAGAACATGTCAATGAACAAAACAGACAAAACCCCTGCCTTGTGGAGCTTACACTGTAGTGGAGGGAGACAGAGAATAACTATAACAAGTAAGTTAATGGTGTGGCACATTAGAAAGTACAGAGAAAGAGCAGGTAGTAGGGATTGGAGTACTGGGTGGGAAGTAGTCCATCACTAAAAACCATCCATCTCTGTATCCTCACTGCCCTGGTCCAGGCCTTATCTTCTTTCTCCTGGACCACCATAGCAGCCTCCACACTGCCCTCCCTTTCCCCACCTGACCCTCTCCTATCCATCCTGGAATCGAGTTCATCTTACTCAGTCCCAGATCTGATCATGTCACTCTCTGTGTAAAACACTCTTATGACTCTCCACTGACTACAAACCCCTCTAGGACCTGGACCTACATAGCGTCTGCCTGCTTAGCCTCATCACCCACAATGCATCAACTGCCCTGCCCACCAACCACACTAGGGGACATGCTATCCCTGCCCCTCTGTGGGAACATCAGCCCCCATCCTCAGCTCAGTTTTCCTCATGTTGATGAATCCTGTCCCAAATGGCCTGAAAGCTCTGGGTTTCCACTATCTGAGGAGGCTGCAAAAGATCAAGGACCACAGCCTCTGACTTACACTGGGCTTTTAGAAATAGACTCTGAAATGAGGAGTTGTATGCAGAAGTCTTACTAGGGAGTACTCTCTGGTGTCACACCTGTAACTGCACAGAGGGATGGGTTGACCCACAATGAATTGCAGTTGATCCCACAGAGAGCTTTGAAGCTGGGATGGCCCCTCAGAATTGTTCCAAGTTGAGGAAAGTGCATTGAGTTTTATATTCCTACATCACCCAGTCATTGGCCAGAACAATCACCAGGATGAAGCATACGCTAGGATGAGGCAATTCCTATAGCCAAGGGCAATTTCCGGTGAGCCACCAGCAACCAATATTCCCAGCAGCAAGGGGATTGTGTGTCAACTCTAGGGAGGGAATCTGTGCTCGGCACCACAGCATCCACTACAGCCTCTGATAGATCTGAGTTTGAAACTTGCTTCTGTCAGTGACAGCTGTGTGACCTTTGTGGAGATAATAGGGTCTGCAGCTCCCTGGATGTTGAGAGTCTTAAATAAGAGAAATTGTCTGGATAAAAATTGCAATTTGAACTTTAATGCTCATCTTTTCTCCCTCTCTATACTTCGTCCCGTTAAAATGACAATAAGGAAAAGAGAAGATATAAACCCAGAGGATAGAAAGAAAGGAAAAGGAGTCACTAGTGAATGAGAGAGCTCAACAAACTCTTTAAGATTGAAAGGGGATGGAGGAGTGAGTTGTATTTATTTGGCAGAATGCTGGGACCCACAACATGACCTAAGCTCTCGGCTCCACCACCCAATGAGGACACTTAGAACAGCCACACTCACCATTCTCTGTACAAATTTCATGGGCTGGAAACCCTTGTCTGGTGGGATGTTCCTGCAAATGACCGTATACATCTCCTCTACTTAATCCGTCTGCTTTCCCAGAAACAATTGCTTATTCTCAAATCTGTTTATGCCAGTTATACTTGTTTTTGTAATTATGTGATTCAATTTAATATTAATAAACCAATAAAAATACGATTGCAAAAAGGGAGTTGTTTTATAAAAACTAAGTTGAAATACTCAGTGAAGGCAGATTGTTATAAAAAAACGTACAGATGAGTTACAGACAAGCAATTGTAACAGATTGGGAGGAAATGATATAAATCTAGAAAGAATCTGTATTCAGATCATTTCATAAGTTCCTTTAAGTGCTAGCTGCACTGTAAAGTAAAGCTGAACCAGGAAATGATAGACAATGCTTTTTGCATTGAGGTTTGTACAAGAAAGATCTCACAGAATTCCAGTTAACAGACCCATAGTCAAAGAAAAGGGAGTAAGCATCCGTAGGTTTTAAGTTAAAATAAAATGTTTACGTTGTTTTTCTTTTTTTTTTTAAGATTTTATTTATTTACTTGACAGAGCAAGAGGGAGAGAGCACAAACAGGCAGAGCAGCAGGCAGAGGGAGAGGGGGAAGCACACTCCCTGCTGAGCAGAAACCCCAACCTGGGGCTTGAGCCCAGGACCCTAGAATCATGGTCTGAGCCCAAGGCAGACACTTAACCAACTGAGCCACCCAGGCACCCCATGTGTTTCATTTTTAAATGATTTCTCACTTGAAATAATTTTTTCAATTAACTAAACTTGGACTAGTTTCCACTGACCTAGATAAGACCTGCAGAAGGTGTACCAGTGAGGTGGGAAGGGGGTGGAGGTGGTAGGAGATGAAATTTTGAACTCCTGGAAATTAAAAAATATGATACCTGAAATAAAAAATTCAATAGAAGAATTGAGATGTAAATTCAAGAAAATAATCCAGAAAGTAGAATAGAAAGATAAGAACAAGGAGAAAAGAAAAGAGACCTGAAAGATAAATTCTGGGGGAAATTTTTTAAAAATTTCATGGCACAAGTCTCCAGGTTGAAAAGGCCTCTCCAGGGCCCAGCACAATGAATGACAAAGTCACCAACATGTCACATGGATTTAGAAATTCCAGAATTCCAAGGATAAAGAGAAAATCCTAAAATACTGAGAGAGAGAAAGAGCACAGTTACATATAAACAGAAATCACAAGGCATGAAGCTTCTGAATGGTAACCGTAAGTGCAGAAGACAGTGGAGCAGAGCATGGACATTCTAAAGGAGAATAATTTCCAACCCAGAATTCTATGCCTAGCTGAATTCTTGACCAAATACAAGGGTAGAATATAAATTAAGTCCACATATACAGTAATGTCCCACCTCTGACCAATTCCTTAGGAAGTAACTGGAATTGCCAAAGGCAGAGAGTAAACCAGAGACAGAGGACCAAGAAACAGGGATATGGGAGAAAGCCCAGGATAAGAGAGCTCCTGCAGACAGCTGGGCTGTGCGGTATGGGAGGGAACACCCTTGGGAAAAGGAAGCCCCAAACAGACCATGGAACCTGACAGAACTTTTGTGGGGGACGAGAGGTGGAGGGCAGTTCTGATAGAGCTTTGGGGGAAATAAAGAGCCACACTTTCTTTTTTTTTTTTAATTTTATTTTTATTCTTTGCCCAAGGGGTACAGGTCTGTGAATCATCAGGCTTACATCTTTCACAGCATTCACCAAAGCACAAACCCTCCCCAATGTCCATAACCCGTCCACCCTATCCGTACCCTCCCAACCCCCAGGAACCCTCAGTTTGCTTTGTGAGATTAGGAGTCTCTTATGGTTTGTCTCCTTCCCCATCCCATCTTTCTTAATAGGAATGCTGATCACTGAGTTACCTAAAAATAGTGCTCCAGATACACTGGGCAGGAGGATGAGGCTGGAATACAGCTAACTCCTTTAACAGGAAGACAATAGATGTCTGAAGTTGGTAAATTAAGAAGTAGCAGTATAAGCATATGAATTTTAATTATGTAGGTAAACATCAGAAAATACAAGTTAAAAAGCTAAACTGGTTGTTACCAGGGTGCGAAGGTGGGAAGGTGGATTGAGTGAGCCATTTTTCAATAAAAGCCTTTCGATTTGCATCTGGCCTGGGCCTCAGGTTCCTTAAAGCACTTTCACATGTGTGTCTCCTCGGCTTCTTCAAGAAACTCCCTTGCAGAGACAGGAAACCGAGGCCCAGACAGGGGCAGTGACCTCTTAAGGTCACGCAGCGAGGCCTGACCTCCCAGAGCTGGTTGCTGAGACGCACCCCACCCCCAGCCCAGTCCCCACCCACACAAGGAGCACCAGAAACTCTCTGAAGGCCAGCGGGGTGCTGATGACTCGCTCCCACCCCCGCCGCCGCCGAAGATCGTGTCTCGGAACTCGGCCACGCAACGGCAGTGTGGGCGCTGCCGGACTCTGCCAGCCACGGCCCCGGTGCCGCCCGCCGCGTCCACACCGTCCTTGGGAGGACACGCGGGGAAGCCGCGCGCGATACAGCAGCGCCCCCTGCCGGATGTCGGGTGCTCTGCTCCCGGCCGATCCAGCGCCGTCCTCCGGGAAGGGTTAGGACCGGGTCGCGTAGCAATGAGGACAGTCTTCCACCCGGTCTGGCCCACTCTGGACAGCCTATGGCCGGGCAGCGCCGTAATAACAGAAGGGTCCTTCTCTAAAATCACAGGACACGCGGGGCGGAACCTCCTTCTTGGACGGACGCTAGGACTAGAGAGGGTTGACGACCTGCCCAAGGTCACACAGCACATCTGGTACAACCTGGACAGGGACCCAGACTTCCTGCGGAACCTAGACCTCCTGGTTTCTCCAGCCCCTCGAACTGGCCTCTTGGGCTTCGGGAAAGCGCCGGGGACAAAGGAAGTTCGGGTCCCACCCTGTTGGCACGGACCCCTGAGCAACCTTGGGCGGGTCCTCCACCCTACCCCGGGGCCTGGGTCCAGCCCCTGGGCATATGACCTCCAAGGGTCCTTCCCGTGCCCAGTCCCAGGCTGCGTTTGGCCTTTCTCAGCTGCTCACGGAGGCACCAACTGCGGCCGCGGCTGACCCCTGCTGGCCGAAAGGAGGGTCGCTGCGCCGGGACCGTCCTTGACCCCCACTGGCCGCGCCCGCTCTGCCTGGGTGAGCCCCTCCCGCCCAGCGCGGAGCCTCAGCCCGCAGGAGTGCCTGGCACTTCGCTCACACGGTGAAAACAGGCCCACACGGAGCCCTGAGCCCGCAGAAGAGGCCTAAATACCCTTCGCAGTTGCAGGTTTCAGGTGAGGAGAGACTTCCGTGCTTCCAGAGGGAGCCAGGTCTTCAAATTCCTCTTCAGTAGGAGCAGCATAGTGAGGTGGTTAAGAGTCTTGACTCCAGAGCCCCACTGCCTGGATTTAAGTCACAACTTTGTCCCTTCTCAGCAGTGTGACCTTGCATAAGTTACCAAAATTCTCTGTGTCTCCATTTTTGCCACCAAAATGGGGATAATTCCTGATATATGGACACTCTATGTATATTAACTCATTTAACCATATAGCAACTCTATTATGAGGTAGGTAGAGTTATCCCCGTTTCACAATGAAGCACAGAAAGGTTAAGTAACTTAACCAAGGTCACACAGAAAATAAGCAGTGGAGCTAGGACCAAAATCCAGGTAACCTAGCTCTAGGATCACTGCTTAATTGCCAGTCTACACTAGGATGGTAACAGTGCCCGAATTATAGTATGGTTAAGAGGATTTTATGAGCTGATATATGTAAGGTACTCAGAACTGTACCTGGCATGTGGTAAGCCTGTGTTCCCATGATTGTTAGCTGAGCACCTACTGTGTGCAAGGCACAGTACTAGATGCCATGGCTATAGCAGTGAGCAGGCTGACCCCGCCACTGCCTGCATGAAGCTGCCAGCCTAGACGGAGACACATTGGATAAGACGGACGAACATTTAGGGTACCTTTGGATCCCAGGCCAGGGGTGGCCCAAACCCAAACACAGCCACTGACCTGGGGCTGACAGAGAAAAGTGCTAGATAGGAGGCAGGAGTCCAGCACACAGAGATCCCAGAGTTGGAAACAAATATCTCAGGCCAGGACTGAGGAAGGCGCTCAGATGGGCTGAGTCTGAGAGGGGAGGTATTTGGCAGGCACAGGTGAGATGAGGAAAGGGCTCCCCTATGGCAGCTGTGGCCTCCATACCTGCCTGGAAGTCCTCAAGTCCCCCATCTAAGTCCAGGAATTACCTGCAGGTTGGTTTCGATTCACAAGACAAGTCCTCTTGGTTCAAAGTCCCACGCCCACAACCCAGAGGATATATATGCTCTGTGAGAGCTGGGGTTCTTGTGTGAGGCCTCAGGGAGGTGAACTGTAAACAGGGTACCTCAGGTGGAGAGGACCGAACTCCTTTTAGAGGCAGCAGGGAGCTTGTCGAGGGTGTCCCTGTGCAGGGAGGATGGTGGCACAGGTCGGCTTTTCTGCTTCTTCCCACTGATAAGATTGCTCTTTCCAAATGTCCTTGTTGATGCCTTGTGGAGGGCTAAATGTGTTGCCAACCAGTTTAATCAGAATGCTTTCCTACTGGCTCCTAATTGTAGCCTTGAGCTTGTAGAAGAGGAATTTTAATAAGACTAGGAGTGACTTCCAGGCCCTCTTAGAGAGAACTGGGAGGAAAACTTTCAAGGGAGGAAAAAGGAGCAATATTTGTTGAGCCTTTCTTTTGTGTCAGCCCTTAGTAGTACCTTAGTAGGTACTTTACCTTTAGGGTTGTTCTGTTTTTAATCCTCACAGCAGCCTTGCCAGGTAAAGGTAGTATTTGTTATTCCCTGTTTTATATGTGACAGAACCAAGACTCCAGAGGGGGCATAGTTTACCCAAGGTCACAGAGCTGACCAAGCACAGAGGCGAAAGTAAAGTCAAGGTGACATTAAAAGGGGAATCTTGCCCACCACATTCCAGTGCTTCCTTAGAGAGACCCAACTGGGAGAGGGGGTATGGCGGTAAGGATGGCAGGGCATGGGGAGGGAAGAAAGGATGGAGGAGGGGTTTTTACCAGGGCAGCAAAGGCAGAGACATGCAGGTTAGCAGTCAATGTCTTCACCAAGGTCTTGGTTTTCTCCCCAGGCCACACAAAATCAGCATGGCTGGGGCCTCCCGCCTCTGCAGGGTATTTTTAAAACCACCCACCTCTAAACTCCTCTGTTCCCGTGCTTTAAAGTTCCTCTGAAAAGTTAGAATAAATTTGCCTGTCTTTTCTCCCAGACAAATGCAGAGGAGGAAAACAAAAAGAACATGAATTTTATGAGTGCAAATTTGGGACAGTGACACCTCCAATCATCATTTTATGGCACGATGATATACAGTAATTAGGTGTCAGGAGCAATCTATGGCCACAAGAATAGAGTCATCTCTACAAAAAAACAAAAAACACTCCCTCCTCCCAGAAAGAAATCTCAGCTGCTGGGAGAGGGAGGGGCGGGAACCAAGACCTGCAGAAGGCAGAGCACAGCTGCCCATGAGGCCCCAGAGTGAACCAGGTCAGAGCAGCTCCGGGTGCCCCTAAGGGAGAGACAAGAGGATCCCAAGGAAGACTGATTAGAATTTCTGTTTAGCACTTTTTCTGCCAGCCCCAGGTCAGTGGCTGTGTTTCGTTCTAGACCACCCTGGGGCTTCGGATTGTCATTCTCAGAGCACTCTACGTATTCCTCAGGCTTGTTTCTCCTTCTGGCTCTGACACCCTTTTGCAGCTGAGTGACCTAGAGAGCACTCTTTCCCTCTCTGGAAGGCATGTCCTGGGCTTGGAGTCCTCCTGGCAGGGTTCCTGGGGAGTGAAGCTGGAGTTAGGCCCTGAGGGATGGGAGGGTTTAGAGGGGCACTTAAAAGCAGGAAAGACGCTCCAGACTGAGAAGCTGCCCAGGCAAGGATGTAGAAGGAGGAAATCTGCCCTAAAGACCCTCTTAGGAGAGAATTGTTTTTAAGACTGCATCTCGACTTCTAATCTCACAAAACAAACTGAGGGTTACTGGGGGGTGGGAGGGTAGGGATAGGGTGGATGGGTTGTGGACATTGGGGAGGGTTTGTGCTATGGTGAGTGCTGTGAAAGGTGTAAGCCTCATGACTCACAGACCTGTACCCCTGGGGCAAAGAATAATTTAAAAAAAAAACATGAAGACAATACACTTAAGATTTAAAAAAAAAAAGACTGCATCATTTGCAAGTGTTGCCAATTTAATCTTTTATTTCTATGAGCTAAAATGCTAGACCTCTGTTTTCCTCAGAAAACACAACCCAGAAGGTTCTTTGTGTCTGATGACCTGGGTTCAAGTTGTCTCTCCTAATTTCTCCTAGCATCAAGTTTCTTCATCTACAGAAGGGGAGAATTCTATCTGAGGCTATTGTGAAGATCACATGAGATAATATAACCAAGTTCTAAGCCAGGGCCTAGAATGATCTTCCTCCAGATCTTCACAGGGCTGGCTTCTCTTCATGCCCCTTCAGATCTCAGATGCAGCCTCCTCAGGGTGGCCTTTCCTGACCACCCAACCCAGAGATGGTGGTGTTCCAGTCCCTTCCAAGGGGAAACCACAATCTGAAATCACCCTATTTATCTCTTCACTTGGCCTGTTGTCTGTCTTCCCCATAAGAATGTAAATTCCTGAAGGCCATCTTCTACTTTGTTTGCAACTAGGGTGCCTGCTAGCACATGATAAGTACTCAATTAAATTCTTATTGAATAAATGAAAAAATACGGAACACAATAGATCTTAATAAATGCTGGCTTTTTCCTTTCCCCCTTCACCCTGCTTCTCTTGCCTCTCTCCTCTGGCCAGGACTCCAATGATACAAGGAGTGAAGCAGAGCAGCCTAGTCCAGAGGAGATAGCTTTCAGATCCCAAGGCTTCACATCCCCAGCCTGTATTGTCTCATGTTAACCTGAGGCATCCAGAGAGAGTCCATATCTTGCCCAAGGTTACAGTTATAAAAAAAAGCCAGAACTGGCCCCAGGAAGTTCAGCTACAGAGCTTAAGTTTTCAACCACTACACTGTATGCCTCTTTTAACTAATGTTTTTGAGTCAAGAACAGTCTAGGTGATTCACATGTACTGTATTTTTTTCTTTTTTTTTTTAAGATTTTTATTTATTTGACACAGAGAGAGAGAGTTCACAAGTAGGCAGAGAGGCAGGCAGAGAGAGAGGAGGAAGCAGCCTCCCTGCTGAGCAGAGACCCCCCCCCCCAATGCGGGCCTCGATCCCAAGACCCTGAGATCATGCCCCGAGCTGAAGGCAGAGGCTTTAACTCAATGAGCCACCCAGGCGCCCCTGTGTTTTTTTCTTAACCTTTAAAAGTTTTTTTAGCTTTATTGAGGTATAATTGAAAAATAAAATTGTAATATATTTAATGTGTACCATGTGATGATTTGATAACACACATACATCATGAAAGGATTCAGTCTAAGTTCACTCACATTTTTACCTTTGTGGGGATGGGGGCAGCGGTGAAAACACACAATGAGATATCTATCACCTTACACCTGTCAAGATGGCTGTTACCAAAAAGATAAGAGCTACATATGAGAAATATAACAGCAGAGGATCATAGGGGAAGGGAAGAGAAAACGGAATGGGAAGAAATCAGAGAGGGAGACAAACCATGAGAGACCCTTAACTATGAGAAAGAAACTGAGGGTTGATGGAGGGGAGGTGGGTGGGAGGGATGGGGTAACTGGGTGATGGGCATTAAGAAGGGCATGTGATGTAATGAGCACTGGGTGTTGTATGCACCTGATGAATTACTGAACTCTGCAACTGAAACTAATGATGTTCTATATGTTGGCTAATAGAATTTAAATTAAAAAAAACTGAGGAGAGATAAATGCTGGTGAAGATGTGGAGAAAAGGGAATGCTTGTCCCTGTTGGTGGGGATGTAAACTGGTACAGCCACTATGGAAAACAAGAAAACAAGATTCCTCAAGAAATTAATAATAGAACTTCTACATGATCCAGCAATTCTACTTCTGGGTATATACCCAAAGGATACAAAATCATTATCTCAAAGAGATATTCTGTTCCATTGATCTATGTGTCTGTTTTTAATGCAAATGCCATACTGTTTTGATTATGATAGCTTTGTAATATAGTTTGAAATCAGGAAGTGTGATGCCCCCAGCTTTGTTGTTCTTTCTCAAGTTAGCTTTGGCTATTCGGGGTTTTATCTGTGGTTCCATATGAATTTGGGGATTGTTTATTTTCTATTTCCGAAGCAAATGACATTGGAACTTTGATAGGGATTGAATTGAATCTGTAGATCACTTTGAGTAGTGTGGTCATTTTAACAGTATTAATTCTTCCTATCCATGAACACAAAATATCTTTCCCTTTATCATGCCTTCAATTTCTTTCATTGATATTTTATATTTTTCAGTATGGATATTTCACTTCCTTGGTCAAATTTGTTTCTAAGTATTTCATTCTTTTTGATGCTATTGTAAATGGGATTGTTTTCTTTTTTTTTAAGATTTTATTTATTTATTTGACACAGAGAGAGAGATTACAAGTAGGCAGAGAGGCAGGCAGAGAGAGTCAAGGAGAGGAGGAAGCAGGCTCCCCGCTGAGCAGAGAGCCCGATTCGGGCCTCGATCCCAGGACGCTGAGATCATGACCTGAGCCGAAAGCAGAGGCTTTAACCCACTGAGCCAACCAGGCGCCCTGGGATTGTTTTCTTAATTGCTCTTTCTGAAGGTTCACTGTTAGTATGTAGAAACACAGCTGATTTTTAAATATTAATTTTGTATCCTGAAACTTTATGGAATTTATTGGTGTTAATTTTTTTGTGTAGTTTCTGTATATAATATCACACCATCTGCAAACAGAGAAGATTTTATATCTTCCTTTCTGATTTGGATGAATCATTTCTTTTTCTTAACTACTTGCTCTGACTAGGACTTCCAGTACTATGTTGAATAAAAGTGTCAAGAGAGTACATCCTGTTTTGTTCCTGATCTTAGAGAAAGAGCTTTTAGCTTTTTACCATTGAGTATGGTGTTAGCTGTGGGCTTGCCAAATATGGCTTTTTTTTTATGTTAAGGTACATTCCAGCTATACCTAATTTGTTGAGAGTTTTTATGAGGTGATCATACAATTTTATCCTTCATTTTGTTAATGTGGCATATCACATTTAATGATTTGCATATGTTAAAGCATCCTTGCATCCCTGGAATAAATGCAACTTGATTATGGTTATAATCTTTTTTTAAGATTTTATTTATTTATTTGAAAGAGAGAGCATACAAGGAGGGTAGGGGCAGAGGGAAAGGGAGAAGCAGACTCCCAGCTGACAGGAAGCCTGATGTGGGGCTCCATCCCAGGACCCTGGGATCATGACCTGAGCTGAAGGCAAATGATTAACCAACTGAGACATCCAGGAGCCCCTTGAGTTAGTTTTTGTGAAGGATTTAAGTTCTGTGTCTAGATCATTTCTTTGTATGTGGGTGTCCTGTTGTTCCAGCACCCTTTGTTACAGAGATTATCTTTTCTCCACTGCACTGCCTTTGCTCCTTTGTGAAAGATCAATTGGCTATATTTAAGTGGATCTATTTCTGGGCTTTCTATTCTGTTCCATTGATCTATTTGTCTATTCATTTGTCAGTACCTCACTAAATACTGTAGCTTTATAGTAAGTCTTGAATTTGTTAAGTGTCAGTCCTCCAACTTGGTTCTTTTCCTTCAATATTTTGTTGAATACTCAGGATCTTTTGCCTTTATGTAAAGAAGTTACAATCGTTTGTTGACATCTACAAAGTAACTTACTGTATCTTGATTGGGACTGTGTTTAATCTGTAGATCAAGTTAGGAAGAATTGAAATATTGGGTCTTCTTGTTCATAAACATGGAATATCTCTCCACTTATTTAATTCTTCTTTGATTTCTTTCATCAAAGGTTTATAGTTTTCCTCATCTACATCTTATATATATATTTTTTATATTTATATGTAAGTATTTCATTTGGGGGGTTGCTAATGTAAATGGTAATGTGGGTTTTTTTTAAGATTTTTGTTTATTTATTTGTCAGAGAGAGAGAGAGCACAAGCAGGCAGAGTGGCAGGGAGAGGCAGAGGGAGAAGTAGGCTCCCTGCTGAGCAAGGAGCCTGATGCAGGACTCGATTCCAGGACCCTGGGATCATGACCTGAGCCGAAGGCAGCTGCTTAACCAACTGAGCCACCCAGGCATCCCGGTAATGTGTTTTTATTTCAAACATCATTTGTTGGTTACTGTTATATAGGAAATTGATTGGCTTTTGTTTTTCTTTGTTGTTTTTTGTTGTTGTTGTTGTTGTTTTTAAGATTTTATTTATTTATTTGACACAGAGAGAGAGATCACAAGTAGGCAGAGAGGCAGGCAGAGAGACGAAGAGGAGGAAGCAGGCTCCCTGCTGAGCAGAGAGACCGATGCGGGCCTCCATCCCAGGACGCTGAGATCATGACCTGAGCCGAAGGCAGAGGCTTTAACCCACTGAGCCACCCAGGCGCCCTTGATTGGCTTTTGTATTTTAATCTTTTATCCTGTAACCTTGTTATAATTTCTTATTAGTTCCAGGAGCTTTATATGGATTTTTTAGATTTTCTACATAGATGATCATGTCATCTGGTTTTTTGTTTGTTTGTTTGTTTGTTTGTTTGTTTGTTTGTTTTGCTCCAGGGGTACAGGTCTGTGAATCATTGGGCTTACACCTTTCACAGCATTCACCATAGCACAAACCCTCCATGTCATCTGTTTTTATATCTTCCTTCTAAATACATTATTTTTATTTCCTTTTCTTACTGCATTAGCTAAGATTTCCACTGTGATGTTGAAAAGGAGTGGTAAGAAGGAATATCCTTGCTTTGTTCCTGATCTTAGCAGGAAAGAGTCTAGTTTCTCACCATTAAGTATGATGTTAGTTGTAGGTTTTCATAGATGTTCTTTATTTGGTTGAGGAAGTATCCTTCTAGTCCTACTTTGCTGAGACTTTTTATTATGAATGAGTGTTGGATTTTGTCACGTTTTTTCTACATCTGTTGATATGATCATGTGATTTTTCTAATTTGGTGTGTTGATGTGATGGATTATATTTTTTTTTTTTTGAGTGTTGAACCAGCCTTGCATACCTGGGACAAATTCCACCTTGTCATGGTGTATACAAGTCCCTCAATATATTAAAAACATTTTTATTAAGAAAATTTTCAAAAATATACACAAGTAGGGAGTAGAGTAAATCTACAGGTACCTATCTCCCAGCATCATCAGATATCAACCAGTCTAGATTCATCTATATTCCTACCCATTCACTCTCTCCCCAACTCTTATTGTTTTTTTAGATCAAATTCCATTGATTTCATCCCTAAATATTTCAACATGTATCTAAAAAATAAGAGTTCTTTCTCCATTTTAAATACCCTTAACCTACCTTACAATTTTAACGATTTATTAGTATCATTTACAATGCAATCGGCAAAAATAATAATAATAATAATAATAATAATGAAAATGCAATCAGTGTACACAAATTTTTTTTAAGATTTTATTTATTTATTTGACAGAGAGAAACACACCGAGAGGGCACACAAGCAGGGGGAGTGGGAGAGGGAGAAGCAGGCTTCCCCACTGAGCAGGGGGCCTGATGCAGGGCTCGATCCCAGGACTCCGGGATCATGGCCTGAGCCGAAGGCAGACACTTAATGACTGAGCCACCCAGGCGCCCCTACACAAACATTTTTAAGTAAACTTTTTACTATTGTATAAAATACATACAGAAAGTGCGCTAGTCATAAGTATAGAGCCTGATGAATTTTGATAAAGCCCCTGCCTGTGTAACCAGCTCTGAGATCAAAATGCAGAACATGATAACACCCCAAAAGTCTCCATTACTACAGAGTAATTGCCTTATTCTTCAAACACTTAGGTTTTCAGGGACACAGTCAAGCAGGAGTAGAGCCAGTTCTATGGCTTTATGACCAGAGCACTCAGAACAGTGATTTCAGATGGAAGCAACACAACCAATACCTTAAGTACTCCTCCCATTGGTTCAGTTAAGTAATCCTTGTGTCATTTAGTCCTCACCTTGACCTTGTGAGGTAGGCAGGCACAAGAGACAGTTCATTATTTCTCCCATTTTATCAAGAAGCTAAAGTTTGTAGAAGTGGCATGATATGCCCAGAGTCACACAGGTAGTTAATACTCAGTAGAGAAAAAGAAAGGAACTTGTATGTGCCAGGTACTTCATGCAGTTTACATCATGTAAACTTCACAACAGCCCTAAGGGAAGCTGAGACCCAGAGAGATTTGGTAATTTGCCCGGGTAACACAGCTAGTGAGAGACAGAAGCTGGGATCTGAATACAGGTCTGTCAGAGTCTGAAACCCAAAACCACCCACCCCTCCCTTGGGCAATACCTTCTCTAAAGTCTGAGGCTGTGCCTCACCCCAGTCACTGACCACACTCCAGCCCCTTCCAGTGAGTGTTTCCATTCAGTTCACTTCAATGCAGTCACTGAGCAGTGACAACTCTGCTCACACCCACAAGAGCTGACTCCCAATATCCAGCACCAGGCCTTTACCTGGCACTGAGGTTTATGGACCTGAAGGAAAATTCCCACCTACTGAACTGCCAGAGGCAGGCAGAGAGGCATGGAGAAGAGTCTCCAATGCACCATCCATTTGACAGCCTCACTTCCCCTCCTTCCTCCTCCTTTCCCTTCTCTTCTTCTTCTTTCCCTCTCCCTCCTCCACCATTCCATCCTTCCCTCTCTCACTCCTTTCCCCTCCAAGTCCCTCCTCCCTCCTCTCCATTTCACAGCCACCCCAACCCACCACGCCTACTGACAAACTTCCTGATCCCCAGTGTCTTTAACAAGTGATGGGGGAGGGGGGCAGATATAATTTAAAGCTGAGCTTCAGAAGAGAAAGACAAGGAGGAAGATGGAAATTAAAGTGGCTCCTACACCAGGGAGTTGGTGCTGCCTCGCAGGTCAGTGTCAGCAGAGAGGCCACTCTGGACAACGTCATTCTCCCTCTTTCTTATCACCAGCGACCTATGACCAGCCCTAATAAAAATTAGGAGGGAGAAAAAAGGAAGAAAACAGGAAGAAAAACAGGTGTGGGAGTGGGCCCAAGGTGTGTGAGTCGTAGCACTTAATTTTTTCCACCTCTTATTTGTCATCTTGTCATCACATGCAATTTCTTCTTTCCTCCCCTCCTTATCACCAGCTGAACAATGATTTCCACATTAGCAGCTCATTCTGGTCTTATCATATAATAGATCTGTGGTCCACACACTTCTGTCATGGGACACACCAAATAAAGCAGTGCACTGAATGGAGGAAAGGGAGATGCACAGTGCTTGCCACCTCGAACCATGTGACCCTCAGGAAGTTAGCCTCTGTGGGCATCAGTTTCCTCATCTCTAAAGTGGGGATAGATGGATAGATAGCAGCTACCTACCTCATAAGCTTGATGGAGATGAAAGAAGTTGGTATGTGCAGAACACCTACAGTGTCAGGCATACACCAAGTGCTCAATAAATACGAGCTAATATTATGGTAAGCAGCGTCCCCAGCTGCCGCTCAGTGTCAGCAGGACTCTGTCTGCAGCATCAGCTGCCCCTGGGGTTGCAGAGCTGCTCTCAGGTTTCACTCGGGTCACAACTGCAACTCACCTTTCACGCCTCTGGGTTTTACAGGTGCCGCTTGCCCACAGCACTCTTCTCTTTCTCCTCCTGGAGCATTCTTCTGCATCTTCAAGACCAGTTCAAATGTCACCTCCTCTGCCTGCCTCCTCAGATCATTCGTCCCTCTTTGTTCAGTGTAGCCCCGACGTGTGGTGCAGAACCTTTGCTTGAGGAAACTGAAGGGCTCTCTGAGTCCAGGATGTTTTTAGTATCTGCTCAGTCACTTCCAGGGGCAGGTGGTTCCTACGTGATCCCTGCGTGGAGCTTAAATATGGAGCCCCTGGCGGACAGGCACTGGTTGGTGTTTTATTAGCTAACATTCCCCCACAAACAGTTACTGACAACCTGCTGTTGGCCAGGGACCAAGGACTGAGTCTTTTACATTTTAATCTACAGCTGAAGTAATACTTATGTCAGGAAATAGTCTGTACCACAATATTCCAAACCTAAAAAAGTCAGATGCTCGGTAGAACACAGGACTCACAATATCCACATGCCAGGGCTATACATTGGGCAAAGAGGGATGAACGATCTTTGTTCTACTCAGCCTAGCTTCTACATCAGTGGACATACAAAGAGAGAAAGAAAACACAGAAATACAGTACACTCAAGCTAGATTAAACCCGGCTGTCACCAGAGGGGATAAAAACCAGCACTTTGGAGCACCCATTGGTTGTTGGAACTTCACATTCCTTATTTCATGTCATCCCTTTAAGCCAGAAACCATTACTTGCTCCCCAGTAAAAAATCTGATGCTCAGAGCAGTGAAATGACCTTCCCAGCCTCACAGTCAAAAGTGGGGGATCTGAGAGAGAAGCCCAGTTGTGTCTCAGGGAACATGTGCCTTTCTCTCTGCAGGGCTGCCTCTAATCATGTGACTGGGATCCATCCCATAACTTTCTGTCCCTTGGGTTGACTCGGGTGCTCCCTGACTTTCCTGCCCTATTCTCAGGACACAGTCTTGCCCCAAGGGTATTCATGAGCTCACCGTTAATCAGAGGTCAGCCGTCCACATATCTTCTGACTTTGCAGCAGCTGCAAGAAGAGAAAAAAACCAAAATGTGTTCCATATAGTCAAAGCTCTGTGTCACTTAGACCACCTCTAATACACAGGTGTTGGAGCAAATTCCCACAGACATGCTCATCAGGAAATCAGTGAGATTCCGGGTACAGCCATAACGTTGACAACACATAATGGAAGATGGATGCTAAATTTCATCACTATAAAATTCAGGTTAAAAAGGTGACACCAATATATTAGCCTTTTATCTCGGGCTCTGCCATTGAAAAATCACCACCTCTTTTGGCCTCTTTCCATTTTTTGAGATTGTATCCAACCTGAAAAACCTCTCTGTAACATCCGCACTCGCTCAGATCTCTAAGGCCTGCCGCATGTTCTAAAAATAACGGCCCGTAAAGCCCACCTCCGCCCAGCTTGCAGCATCTCCCCAACCACCCACCTGAAATGGGAAAGATTTTATGCAGCTGCAAAGATGTTTGCTGTTTAGATGGCAACTCAGGTAGAATCCATTAGTACCTAAACATCTTTCAGTGGGAAGCCTCCTGCTCCAAAGGACAGCAGAACTGCCCGGTGACAGAGCCTGCCTTTTTATTTTGTTATTTACATAAAGCAAATGTACAGTGTACATTGTACAGCCCTTGTAAACATGCACTAATCTTCAGGGAACAGGTATCAGGTGTGGTGTTGCTGGCTTCCCTGGCATGCCAGCTAGAGGAGAAGGCCATCCCAGGCACGGGGAATGATGAATCCACAAGACCCCAGCCTCTTCTCCTGGCCCCCTGGGGAGGCTCATGATTTCTGTTCAGTGACATCCAGAGCTTTCCAGCTGCCAGCACCAGCTGGGCTAATGGGGGGAGGGAACTGCTCTTGAGTCCTCCACCCCTATAGCTGCTGCCCTCACTCATGTGGGCACTGGACCAGACCAAGGAAAAGACCTGGAAACTGCAGTTCCCATCCCGGCTCTGCCAGTTAATGACTGTGTGACCTTGGAGAGGTAACTTACCCTCTCTGAACTTCAGTTTCTTTAGGTGTAAACTGGCCTCTAAGTTGACCTAGTTTTCATGTATGGGTTTCTACTAAGCACCATTGCCATTCTCTAGGAACTCAGGATGAGTATTTGCCGGAGGGCTGGGTCAAAAGACTATTTCAGGTCCCTGCTCACAAGAGCTTCCCTCCACTAAAGACAGATAAGTGAGCTCAGTTACTGCCCCTCCCAGACACCATTCCCAGAGTCCAGGAACAGCCTTTGTCCCCCTTTTAGCAAGTCCTTAATATTGGGGTCCTGAAGCTGAAGTTTTCTTTACTGGTCTTTTCCCCAGAATGTCAGTGTATCTGCATGAAGACTGGAATCTTAGTGAGCCATCCTAACACCAACACCAACACCCACTCCAAGAGCTGCAGCTAATAGAACTGGGTGCTCACCAGGCCAGGCCCTGGTCTGAGTGTGTTATGTATAGTGTCTCATTTAATCTTTAGTGTACCCCTGTGAATAGGCATCTGCCTTTTACAGATGAGAAAACTGAGACCTAGAGGACGGACCAGCTAACTCCATCTGGGGGAATGAAGGAAGGCATCCTGGAGGAGATAGCTTCAGAATTCAAGATAGTCAAATAGAAAAGTGGTGGGTCTTCTTCCATTTGTCTCTCTCCCCTAACCCCGACTATCTTTGTAACCTAATGGCTGAAGTTTATGAGGTTGTTTTTAAAATTCAGATCCCAGGTTGTGAGCCAAACTCTGGCAGAAGCAAAGGCTCTTATCTATGTGCCCATTTATTTATCTAGCTAGTACAAGCTGAATACACAATCTCTTGCAGTGAAATTTAAGCATAAATCACAGAAAGTTTCCTTCGGCAAGGAACAGACTGTATTGCTAATTCTACTGAAGCAAAATCTTTCCTCTCCTGAGGAATGCCCTGGGTCAAAAGGGTACCTTCTGGCTGAGCTGGGGGGCCAGTTATCAGACAGGGAGAAGCAGCCTGCCCCACCTGGCAGCCACAAAGAGGAGGGGGGTTGGCACAGGTGTGGACAAGGGGGGACAGAGGTGAGAGCACCAGAAGAGACCCCACCTCCTGCCTGCCCAGGAAAGGAGCTGGGCCCTGCTCATTCCGACAGAGAAAGGAAACAGGGCTGGCATGATAGGCCTGGACCTGCCCACGGGATGGGGTCCTCAGCCCCCGGGGTGGGGTCCTCGGCCCCCCATCAGAGCAACAACATCAGCTCCAGCTGGGAGTCCCATGCTTGTTGCAAGGTAAGGAGGGACAGGGACTAAGCCACAGGACGTGATCTCAGCAGACAGTCTTATATACCCTCCTGCTAACAGCTGTGTTTGGGGCTCCTGATGGGGCAGTCTTGGACCTGCATTTTGGGGACACTGTGACCCAGTTGCAGGGCTAGAGAAAGCAATGACAAAGAACTGATGCAGATGGCAGATAATAAGGAAAGGACAGGAAGGAGGTTCTATCAGGAAGGGTCCCACCTGCCTTCTCATCTGCCCCAAACTGCTAGCTGCCAAGGGAGATGAAACCTGACATCTCAGTGACTTACACAACAGATCTGCGCCTGCTCACACTCCTGACTGGACCACCTCTCACATGCTTATTCAGGGACTCAGTCTCCTTCCGCATGGTGGCTCTGCCCATTGTTGGCAGTAGGCTTTGGCATTCTGTCCATTCAGTCAGGAGAGGGAAAAGGTTTCATAGCCGGGCCTGGCAGGGGACCACGTCACTTCCACCCACTTTTCCTTGGCCAGAACTCAGCTCCATGGCCACACCTAGCTACAGGGAGGCTGCAAAAACAGTCCCAGGAGGCGAGGAAAACAGGTTTGGGGAACAACAAGCCAGTGTTTGTCACCTCGGATCACATCACAGAATTGCAGAACTTAGAATCATAACCCCATAGAATGTAAGGACCATGAATTCAGAGAATCTTAAAAATAGGAATTCACAGAACTTTCAAGTTCTACAATCATGGAAACTTGAAATAACATAGTCCTAGATTTGAAGAGTTGGTTGTGAATGTGTCCATCTCCTCCATCAGATTTTAAGTTACCAGAGAGAGAGGGCATATTTCCACAACTCCGAACCTCCTCAGCACCCAGCATACTACCCATAATAATCTCAGTGCTAGTAGTGGTTGCAGGAAGGGACATGGCCCCTACTATGTGCCAGGCACTTTTCTAAGTACTTTGAATATTTAAATTCATTTACTTCTTACAACACCCTTGGGGTAAGACTGTTATTATCCCCAATCAACAGATGAGAAAACCAAGGCAAAGAGATTAAGCAATAAACCTGGGGCCAGGCAGCTAGGAAGCATTCCAGAAATGTTTGTTGCTGTGGAAGTGTTGAACTAGTGTGCATTGCTAACCACGTCAGACTTTTCATTTTCTCTCTCAATTACAAAGGAGAAAGATGGTAAATTTTCGGGACATAATTGAAATATAAGAGACCCACAGAGAGAGAACAACTCATTTTATTGTTTGCTCCCCAAACTTCTGAAGTGAATTCCCCATCACAATGGGAAAATTGGCGGCCTCATTAAATTCCGGGAGGGGGTTTGAAGTCAGTTTGAAGAGGGAGCTGTGGAAAGGCTTATCCACCCGCTCACTGAGGAGGCCTTGCCTGTTCCATCTAATTAACAATAAACCAGACGCCCCGACACAATCCGCTTCTACATCTGTAACACACTGACAATCTAAAAATGCCAGCCTCCTCCTTGTGTGTCAGCTAAATGTCACTGGCGACATTTGATGCAATTCAGAGATGAAAGTAAATCCAATATTATCACTGACTAAATAACCACAAGCCCAATCAGGGGCTCCAGGCCCCAGGGCAGGATAGGGAGAGGAGGTGGCACCGCAGGAAGGCAGGGGAGGCAGCACCTTCTGAGATGAACTGACCCCCAGCTGCCCACAGACTGGAAACTCCGACTCGCTGGCCCATTCTGCCTGGGAGGAGCAGGACCTACTACCACCAAAGCCAGCTGGGTAGGCCACAGGGGACTGTTTTCCCTCTCTGAGCTGCAGTTTCCTTGCCTGTTAAGGGAGCAGGGCCGAGTGCTGCCTAGGGAAGGACTGGCGCTGCCCTGATGTGCAGCGATTCGGTCAACCCTTATTTACTGAGCCGCTCAGTGTGACAGGCACAGGTCTAGACCCTGGGGATGCAGCAATCTTTTAATTAGCCATCCTCTCTGCTAGACCGTGAGCAACATGAAGGTAAAGACCAGCTCTCTCTTGCTCACCTTTATATCCCACATAGGTGCTCAATCAACATGTGTGAAACGAATGCACATGTTAATGACTAATTCTACTTGTTTGGCCTCCCTCTTGCTTGGGAGCATCTTGGGAGGCTCTGGAGTCTGCAACGGCAGATATTAGGCATCAGTTATCCCCTGGTGCCCAGTTCTCAGCAGAGCAATGACCAGTTCTCACTGTACGGAACCCTTCTTGATGGTATCCAATACCAGAAACACCTTGACTGGAGGATCAAAATGAACGTCACCAATGACAGGTGCCTCCTGATGTGTCCCTGAGAAGGACAAAGCATCACTTATGCAGTGTGCCAGCCACTGGTGCAGTATCTGAATCTAATTACAGAGGAACATCAGACAAACCCAAAATGAGAAACATTCTATTTAAAAATGAGCAGGGGGCAGGCGCAGACTGTATCTTCCAAAATGCCATTGATGTAAAAGACAAAGGAACACTGAAGAACCAATCCAAGTTAAAGAAGACTAAAAGGAGATGACAGTTAAATACAATGTATGATCATCTACTGGAGGGAGAAAATGCTATAAAGAATTTTACTGGGTCAACTGACAAAATTGGAATACAGTCAGAACTGATGAAATTATTAGTGTTAGTTTTCTGTTCCTGCTGTAACAATCACAAATTTAATAACTTAAAACAACACAAATTTACTTAGGATGTGGACATTTTGGGGGGCATTATTCCACTTACATAGTCAATAATTGATACGAGCATTTTATCGACAATAAAATTACTGAAATTGTTAGCTGTCCTGTGCTTAGGTAAGAAAATATTCTTATCCTTCAAAAGTATACACTGAAGTATTTGTTTGCTTGCTTATTAATGAAAGAGGAAGCTCTCTTCATTTATTCGACCTGGGGGTGGGGGAAGATGAGGACCCAGAGGTCACAGGCGCCTCTGCATAAAGCTGGTATCCCCAGGCCCCCACTCTGCCAGGAGGCCCCTCCAGAAGGGGATGTCCTGGACGCCCTCTGTGCCTATCAGAGATAAGGCACGACTGTCCCTTTCTTGCCCGTCTACTTGGGCTGCGGCGGGAGAACAGGTGTAATGATCCGATCCTGGCCCAGGTCCAGCTCCTTGTGAGGGAACCTGAAGAGTCGGGCCCTGTGGCCTCAGTTCTCCTCTGGTGCCCACACACGGACGGAGGAGGTGAGCAGTTGAGCGCTGGGCACGGTGGAGCCTGTCGCCACCAGGGCCAGACCCGGTGGCACCGTCATGTAGAGGCGGTCCTCAGGTTTGCCCAGGATGGCTGCACTGGCCGTGCCCAGCCGCTTCTCCAGGCCCGCGGGCACTCGGCCGGCGGCCAAGTGCGTGTCCAGCTCGACGAACGGCGAGTCTGGCGAGAAGAAACCGGAGCAGCCACAGCGACAAAGAACACCCAGAGTCTACATTGAAGTGTTTAGAGACAAAAGCTCACGGTGTATGCAACTTACTCTCAAGTGGATCAGAAATAATAATTTCCGGGGGGCGGGGGGGGCAGATGATAAAGCAAATGTGACAATTTACAATAGGTGCTTCTGGATAAAAAGAATATGGTATTCTTTCTACTACGTATGCAACTCTTCTGTAAATTTGGAGTAATTTCCAAATTAAGTACCTGTATGTGCCTGTGTGTGTGTGTGTGTGTGTGTGTGTGTGTGTGCGCGCGCGCATGCGTGCGTTCAATGGATTCTCAATTAAGTGAGCTTACCAAGGAGCTGAGATAGGTTTCCTGTGTCTTGGTTTCATCTCACCAAGTAGACTGAAGAGCCCCTCAGGGGTTCCCCATTGGAGGCAAAAGAAAACCCTATGTCTTCAACTTGGCATTCAGGCTCCTTTGTGACCTTCAGTCTCCTTCTCTGGCAATCACACTTGCACCTCCCATCTATTCCTTTATCCACATCAGATTACTTAACATGCCTCAAAACTGCATCATAATAATTGTTCCTTTTATTAAGCACCTAGTGTATACTGGGTCCATCCTCATGTCATTTCACTTAATCCTTACAGCAGAACTTGAAGTTAGCTACCAGTGTTTCCTCTTACAAATAGTGAATCAAAGCCTCAGGGAGAGGTTAAGTGACTTCCTTAAAGACACACAGCTAGAGCAAGACTTTAAATCATGTTTACAACCAGGTTCTTTCCCACATACTACGTTGCCCCACCCTCTATGTACTGATTCAGTGAACATTTCCTAAGCACCCTCTCAGTGGTGGGCTCTATGCTAGACACTGGGAGTACAATCAACCCCACCCCGATGCAATCAAGCCCACCCCAACCTCCCAGATTGATTTAGCCAGAGAGATTGAGTCAGGGTTGAGGAGGAGCAAGGGGTTAGAGGTCAGAGTTAGTGGGGTTTCCAGAAGCTGGCTCCATGACCCTGGAAGCTGACCCTGGAACCATGGCGGTGGTGCAAATAAAGGGGGGAATCCTTCTCCCCGCCCTCAGATGATGGGGTCTTGAGTAAAGTGTCTGTGGACGCTTTTCTTTTTAGTCAAGTCTCTGCTGCCCTCTAGTGGTACATGTAGAGATAACAGGAAGTGGCTGGTTTGGGCGGCGGAATGGGGATCCACATTAACTCTGAGCCTCTTAGCCTTGGGACCTGCGAGATGGCTCCCAGGCTTGCAAATGGAGAGGTCTGGGTTTGAAACTGATGAAGTGCAGGGATCAATCGGCTTCACCAAGAGAGACACTCAACTTTTCTCAGGTCATATATTGAGCCCCAAAATTAATCCCAGGTGGAGCCCTGGAAAGATTAAGCTGAGATGAAGGAAGGTCACAGACTGAGTTCTGACCTTGATTAGAGACTACACCCACATTAGGACCCCACCAGACCTCTGCTGTTCTCCTCACCTCCTCCCCAGTTGTTAAACGCCATTATCAGGAATTAAATTATATCCATTTACAATTAAATAAACTCTATAGAAAAAACAAAGGTGATACCTACTGAAAATGTATTACTTCCTAATTATTTCAAGACATTCTGCTACTCAGTGCTCTTGAGGTGATTTAAATCTAAGTATCTGTATAGCACAAATACTATATAATGGCATGCTACTTGCCATTTGCAACAACGTGGATGGAGTCAGAAAGTATTACGCTAAGCAAAATAATTTCTCAGAGACAGACAAAACCATATGATTTCACTCATAGGTGGAATTTAAGAAACAAGACAGATGAACATAGTGGGAAAAGAGAGAGAGAGAGAGACAAACCATAAAAGAGACTATTTTTAAGATATTATTTATTTACTTGTCAGAGAGAGAGAGCACAAGCAGATAGAGTGGCAGGCAGAGGCAGAGGGAGAAGCAGGCTCCTTGCTGAGAAAGGAATCCAATTAGGGACTCAATCCCAGGACCCTGGGATCATGACCTGAGCAGAAGGCAGCTGCTTAACTAACTGAGCCCAGGCATCCCAGAGACTCGTAACTATAGAGAATAAACAGGGTTACTGGAGGGGAGATTGGTGGGGGGATGGGCTAAATGGGTGATGGGTATTAAGGAGGGTACTTGTGATGAGCCCCGGGTGATATATATAAGTGATGAATCACTAAATCACTTTCTACTCCTGAAACCAGTACTCCACTATATGTTAACTAACTGGAGTTTAAATAAAAACTTGAAATTTTAAAAAGGTGAAATTCCAAAATATGTAATGCTGAAGCTGAAAGAAGTTTAAATACAATGACGATAACTTATATGAGGTTTGAGAAACAGTTGAACAGTAGAACATGTATCAGATTTAATGGGAATAAATTTATATGAGAAAAATCAGATTGGAATGCACCTCCATTTGTCAAATTATGAGTGAATCACAGCTATTAGTTAATTACAGACACAAGAGTTTGGCAAAAATCAGTGGAAGTATTCTGTGAGAATCAATTGGCTAGATAGAATTAATAATAAAGAATATTATGTATGTTATTACTGTAAATTGTGTTACTCATATCAGTAAAATGAGTAGTGAACTTATGGACGCATACATACACACACATTTTTGGAGATCTAGTTGTTAAAAATTTGCCAGCATACTGCTGCCCGGCAGTCTTCAAATACCCAAAGTAACAACTCTATCCCTCGCTCCAAAAAGACTGGGGTTGCCAACATCTACCAACACCTGCCCCCCACCACAGACCTTTTTCTAGGACTCCCAACTTCCTGAATTTGGAGTTTGGCTTGTCTTATTTTTGCTCTTACACTTTCCATCTCTGCTTTTGCCTCACTTTTCAAAATAGCTCTTCAGTTTTGTCTCATAACCCCTCCATTGATTTTTTCATTTATGCACTAGGATATTTAACATCCAAGAGTTTTTTTCTTTCCTGATCATTCTTGTTATGGAACCCTGTTTTTCAGTAATGGATTCAATATCTTCTCTTGATTCTCTGAAAATATTCATGATAGTGTGTTGGATTTTTAAGTTTTTATCTCCCTATCTAGTCTCTCTTTCTGCCACATGGCTTTTATCTCTCTGTTTGTTCATTGGTTTTATTTTGTTTTGTCTCTATCTTTTCTACTAGTTGTTCTCCTTAACTCTCAGATGGTCCTTTGCTGTCTCTCTGTGAGGCATTACTAAAAGAACACAAATCCTTGATGAAATGGCTGATTCCCAGACTAGGGCAGAGAAAGCTGTAGATGAGTCCAGAATATCTCTTCGTGACTGAAAGTGCTCAAAGAATGACATAGTGATGGATACAAGAGCCAGTAGGAAAGGGTTTCCAGTAGATAAATCTAGAATGAACTGAGCATAATATGCACACACAGTGTAACATATTGAGCATAATATTTCATAATATACATATATATAGTAACAAACTATAACTCATTGATTGAAATAAAATCCAGGAGACCACCTTAATATAACAAGAAGGGAAAGCTCTTCCTTATACTAGAAAACCAACTAATAAATATAAAAAGAAATGGTGACATTAGAAATTAACACCCAGGGGCACCTGGGTGGCTCAATCAGTTAAGTGTCCCACTCTTGGTTTCCGTTTAGGTCACAATTTCAGGGTCATGAGATCCAGCCAGGTGTGGGGTTCTATGCTGGGTGTGGAGCCTACTTAAAATTCTCTCTTTCTCTCTCCCTCTGCCCCTTCTCTCCCCCTTCATGGGCCTGTGCTCTCTCTGAAGAAAAAAAAAAAAAGAAAATTACCCCCAGATAATATCATGATAATAATTGATGCAGGCAAGAACAATCAAGGATTTGAAAACTGGTGGATGATAAATATTTATTAATTACAAAGGGAAAGCAATAACTTTACACTGAAGACACTTGGCAGACACCTCGTTAAAGCAGGTGATTAATGTTAACATCACTGGCAATGGGATAAACAGAGGTCATGTGGCTCCTGATACTTGCACTAACACAACATCATTTGTGTGATAGTCCTGCCAACAGTGTCTAACTCAGGAGGAAACATCAGACAGCCTGAGGGACATTCTGCAAAATACCTGTCCTGTACTCTTGAAAAAATGTCAACGGCATGAAGGCAAAGAAAGACTGAGGAACTGCTTCAGATTAAAGGAGCCTAAAGAGGCATGACAACTAAATGCAGCACATGATCTGGGATTTTCTGCTCTAAAGGACATTATTGGCACAGTTGGCTAAATCTGAATAAGGTCTGTAGATATAATAGCCCTGAATCAATGTTAATTTCAATGTTAAAAAGAATGTCCTCGGTTTTGAGAAACACACACTGAATTATTCAGGGGCAAAGGGCCATCATGTTCAGTAAAAAAAAATAATATGTCGATATTAGGGGAATTTGGTGAAGAGTAGAACAGGAATTTTTGCAATTTTTCTCTAAGTCTGAAATTAGGGCCAAAAAAAAAAGGAAAGAAAAAATTCAAAAGCTGATTGGGAGTTGTGTGCACATAGGTCGGTTGTTGACAATGGGCCCTGGGGGAGGGGGTCTGCTGGGGCCATTTCATTAGGCGGCACCCCTCTTCCCCAGTTTCATCTTCCAGTATCCTGCCTAGAGGTGTCTGCCTGATTGCCAGGTGCCAGGAGCTGAATGGGGCAGGGAAAGGAGTGCTGTGCTGGGGACTCAACATTCACTTAGTCTCCTGTTTTCCCACCCTCAAATGCCCTTCCCCCCAGGCTGAGACCCTCTCCAAAGAATAAACCTCTAGTCCTCTGCCCAAGCTGGGGGAGGAGATAGGGTAGCCACAAGGCGAAGAAACCAGGGGGTCTAACTGCTCTCAGTTTCCTTCCCCATCTACTTCTTGAAGTGCCTGAGCCTTTTCTGGGTTCCCAAGGTATATCCAGCAGCATATATATACCTACTGGTGTTTACGATGCCGCTTTCCATGTCTGTTGAGTTAAACGTCTGCGCTCTACTCCCCGCTCCCAAACGCTGCAGTCATCTCTCTTGTTCTTTTTGTCCTTGTGACTTTAAATATTTTAATAAAATCTTCTGCTGTCATTTCAGTGGAATTTCAGGAAAGAGTGTGCATGTCCAACCTGTCATCTTTAATGGGAAATCCTTTGTTGTGTTCTCTAATCTTTCTATAATGACCACATATTTCTTTTCTTTTTTTTTTAAAGATTTTTTTTTTATTTATTTATTTGACAGAGAGAGAGAGATTACAAGTAGACAGAGAGGCAGGCAAAGAGACAGGGAGAGGAGGAAGCAGGCTCACCGCTGAACAGAGAGCCCGATGCAGGCCTTGATCCCAGGACGCTGAGATCATGACCTGAGCCGAAAGCAGAGGCTTTAACCCACTGAGCCACCCCGGCGCCCATGACCACATATTTCTTGTGCAATTTTAAAATATACGTAAGCACATGAAAGAGTTCAATGTTGTGCAACCGTGTAAAACAATTCAAGAATGGGATGTTAATCAGATTTCTGACGGGAGGATAACCAAGCTCTCAGAAGGGGCTGGGTAGTGTAAGGAAAGTGCTTGGAGATGCCATTGGTTGGGACTGGGCCATAAGGGCGAATAAACTCCTCTGCGAACGCACGCGTTCTTAAGCTTCCGTTACCACAACAGCGACTATTAAAAAGGGAAACACCTGGTGTGTGTGGGAAGGATCCTCAGGGCGAAAGAGGCTAGCAAAAGACCATTTCACCAAATTTCACGAAATTCCAGAGGCGGCAGGGACGCAAACGCAGGCGGAGGCCTTTCTTGGGGCTGAGGCTCTGGAAAAGCCTGCTCCGTGGGGCTCGCGCAGAGAAGAGGTTAGAGGCAGGCCCCTGTCCCCGGCAACAACACGAGGTCAAGATAGATCCAGGTATGAGTCAAGTCCAAGTCTCGGTGCCAAACCCAGACCTTCTGCCAGACGCATGCAGAAACGAGTCCCCAGCGCGGGCACAGCATCCGGACGCACCAGCTCTGACCTCCAGCTGCATTCTCAGGTGCGCCCCGGCCCGGGAAAGGTGGCGCCGCGAGGAGCGACCTTTCCAGCTCCAGCCACACGGAGGCAGCAGAGGACAGGCGGAGAAACCCGAGAGGGTCTCGGGGATGGAGGGTGGGAGAGTGGGAGAAAGACCTAGAGAGAGGCAAAAAGTACACACACACACAAAAAAGAGATGGCAGGAAAATGTAGAGAGGGAGGGGAGACGGAGTCCGACCCTCAGTGAGCGATAAAGGAAGGAAGCACTACTCACACTAAGAGATTCCTCACAAGTGCTGGTCCCGCGGGCTCACCTTGTGATTTAGTGAACCCATTTCAGACATGAAGAAACTCAGGATAAGAAATCATATGGTCAGCTAAGGCACAGAATCGGCACTAGATTGTGTACTGGCTGGAGTATTTAACTTCTCTGTGTTTTGTTTTCCTTACCAACCTCCCAGGGCTTTTGTGAGGGTTTAAATGAGAAAACAAACAAAGCACTAGACTTGAAATGAGGTGATGTGTGGCCAGAGCTGAGAAGTGGGGAACACTGCCACAGTCCATTCTGAAGGTGTCTAACAACTACAGAAGCAGGTCAGGATAAAAGACAGCCCTCACACTCATCTTCCTCAAAACCAGTGCAACTTTCTGTCAGAGGAAGAGGCAAAGTGGCACGTGTATGCAACTTTTAGAGAGACAACTGCTCTCAACCCAAGCATTTCTCTCATTCACATTGCCTGACTGGTCCTAGTCAGGATTTTCATCTGGAGGTTGGCTATACAGTAATGTGACTGTCACCCCCTGGGTGCGGCAGTCACTCACCATACCCCACCCACTGCCCTTGCCCTTACCATTCCTGCCCACCTTCCACCTGCCAGCACATGCACTGCTTTATCTAAGGGCCTTCTCTGGCTACTGGAGCTCATTTCTCCCCCATCCCACCACCCTGACCACCCACACACACACACACACACACACATACACAGCCTTACAACCACTGACCAATAGGAGTTGGGGTATAAATACCCCAGCTTCCTCACCCCGTGGGCAGGATAACTCTAAAGCTCATGTGCTCCACTGGAGATCCCAGACTGTCTCTGGACAATGACATTCCAGCTGCTCACTATGGAAACATGTTCAGTGACACACCCTCAGCTGGCTCACTGTCTGCCTGTCTCACTTCCCCTCTCTCCTGGCAACAACTGTCAGATAAGGTAAGCACTTATCTCAGGGCTGGCTTCTGGAGGAACCTAGGTTTGAGGACAGAGACATGGCCTGTTTGCCTTATTCATCTCTCCACAGCACAGAGCACAATGAATGAGGATATCGTAAAGAGTACTTATTATTCATTCATTTATTCGGTAATATGCAATCTCACTCCACACTAGGCCCAGCCTGGGTTAGGTGCTGGGATACAGTGATGAGAGGATCCAATATGTTTCCTGCCCTCCTGGGGCTTCCAATCCAGGAAAGACTGACTTTTAAGGAAACAGAGATTTCTGCCCACCCCCCTTCCCCCTAGCCCTCAACCCCATCACCAGAAGCCTACAGCTTGGCCCTGGAAAAATTTAGGAATGTAAGAAAAGTGGGGAAACAACACAAGCTGGCAAAGAGTGAGTACTAAATGAGTGGGCTGATCTTTCATTCACCTGGCAAATATCCACTGAGCATTTCAGGCTCTCCTGGCAGAGGCACAAACATGTCAACAGGCAAACGGAACACCAAGAGGTCAGAATTCCTACAGGAACATAAAGACTGTGGCAGCACCAAGGAGGGGCTAACTCAGCCTGGCAGGGCCAGAAGGAGTCCCTGGAGGAGGTGTCACTTGAGCTGAGTCTTGAAGTACAAGAAGGCACTTGCAAGATCTGGAAGGGAAAGAACATTCTAGACAAAAGAAACTGCGTGTAAAAAGGTAGGGAGGTGTGAAGATGGGTCGGCTTGGCAAACTGCAAGTGACTTGGTGTGGGTGGGAGGGCTCAGAAGGAGGAGGAGCAAGCAGGGGCTAAAATATGGAGGAGTTTCTGTGCTAGTCTGAGGCATTCACACCTCACTGAGACACAGTTTTCTCCTCAATGAAATGAAAATTTTGAGGCTCTTGTAAAGATAAAATGTATTAATGTAAGAGAAGATCTGGCATTTATACAACACCTGGCATTTTATTGGCCCTCAGGGAACAGTAGCTACTTTATCCTAAGAATAAACTGTAGGAAGTTACTGCAGGATTTGAAACCATACAATGGCATGATCAACTTGGAGTCTTGGGAGATCCCAGTGAGGAGGTTGCTGTGGTCAAAAGAGGTTACCTGAATGGTTTCCAGGCATGCCAATAGTTTTTTATGTCTCTCTACCTGAGAACTTTCTCTAGTATTGGAAAGAATCACATGAAGGGCAGGCTAGAAATACAGAGGAGTTAATAGCCCAGGAGCAACCCTTTCCCAAGAAGGGTTGGGAGTCAGTGGATAAAACCTTCCACTTCCTAGCCCGCTGTAGGACAATTCCAAGGATTGTGCCACACTGCCTCTCAAAGGGTCTCCCATGGGATTGAGCTTTAAGTGGTGCCAAAGGTAACCTACTCATTAGCATATTTTTATTACCTTTTCTCCATTTCCTATCTCACTTTGGCACTCTCTCACCTCCTAAGTAAACTAATTCCAAATTCTTGCCTCAAGATATACTATTGGGGAAACCCAAACTAAGCAGGTGGTGACAGAAGCGACCCTGGAAAGTAGACCTCAGGAGGAGATTCTAGAATTAAATTATTAGTGAGCTAGATGTCAAAAAGAATCCCATTTCTGCTGGGAAGTGGGATGCTTTTGTAGCAGCACAATTAATGACTCTAGCCTGTGATGGACTGGGCAGATACGGAAGTGGAAAGGGAACCAACAACCATGTCATAGCTCCAGCTCTTGAAAGCAATGGAAGCAATTTGTAATTCTAAGGATGTGGAGCTGATTAGGTTGTGCTACCTTGAAGAAAGGGGATCTGTCAAGCTTTTAAGACCACCATTAACTCAGGACACATTTTGAAAACAAGGTCTCCATGGCACAATTTATTTATTTTTTAAGATTTTATTTATTTATTTGTCACACAGAGAGAGAGCACAAGCAGGGGAATGGCAGGCAAAGGGAGAGGAAGAAGCAGGCTCCCTGCCAAGCAGGGACCCCGATGTGGGACTTGATCCCAGGACCCTGGGATCATGACCTGAGCCAAAGGCAGCCACTTAACCAACTGAGCCATTCTGGCGTCTCTCCATGGCACAATCTAAAGAGACATTCATCTCCTGCAGCAGGAGGGCAGACTGTGTTGAAAATAAGCCCAGGATTTGATTGTAACCATGACTAAGTTACAAAGGAGACTGAATCCACAGCCCCAGTAAGCCCTGGGGTAAAGTACGAGTCCTAGTTGAGCAGAAGTTGGACCCTGAGACTTGGGGTTCAGACTTGAGAACACATCTTTCTGAGCCCTGTATGTTGGCACAAATGCCTCTCCTTCCCTCATAGAGGAAGAGTAGCTTCCCATTGCCAGGAGACCATGCAAAGCTCTCCCCAAGGCAAATGTCTTCCAAAGTAATAGTTGCCTTCCTGCCTCCTCCCACCATCTATGGTGTGATCTCAGCATGGTTTGATGGTTGTATACTGTCCCTTACATGGGAGGTAACAGATTATTCATCATTAGAGCTACAGGAACTAACTAATACATACCAGGAGGAACTAGAAAATTATGTATAAGAATGTGTCTTGAGGGTGCTGGGCTATGGTGGAAGAAGTGTATACAATACATATCCCCCCGCCCCCCACAATCCCTATAACTGGTTACCAGACTAATTGCATACTGAAGAAAGGGGAACACCCAAGTCTTGAGGGCTATTGAATAAAGCGTCTGAACTTCTTACCAGAAAACTCAACATGCCATCCTGGCTCCCTTGTTGGATCGAGGTTATTTGAAGACCAGATGATACATGGAGTTTTGGCCCAAGTCCATCTCACATGGAATTCATCCTGTGAGAAAAGTTCTAGCGAGAGCGCCTGAAACTGTCCCCTGTGCAGGACAAGAGAAGGAATCAGAACTGGTGTTGCAGCATGAATAGAATGGCAGAGAATGGTGAATTAGAGTGCTAGCATTGGTGAATTAAAGAATGCAGGGGTGGTGATTTTTACCATATCCCTCTCTAATTTACCATTATATTCCCTGCAAAAAATAGATCATGGTGGACAACAGTAGACTACAGAAACATAACCGAGTGGCAGATCCAGCCACAACTGTTATGCCAGATGTGGTATCCCACTGGAATCTATCAAAACTTGGTATAGAGTTATTGGTGCAGCAAATGTATTCTTTTCAATCCCCACCTAAAAGGAAGATCAAAAGCAATTCAGAGTTCCATTTCACATTCACATAGGATGAACAGCAATACACATTGATTTTCTTGCCCCAAGGCTATGATTATCCTCCTTTCTGTCTCAGTGTAATCAAAGGAATGTTGGTCATTTTGACATTTCCACAGAACATCATTATGTTGGTCCACTAGACTAAACACATCATATTAATCAGATCTTGTGTGCACAAGTACTCAGTATATCTTGGAAGGAAACATGTGTACCAGAGACTAGGAGATTAATCCTACAAAGATTAAGGAGCCTCCCACTTCAGTAACAACTTCTAGTAGTCTCAGGGCATAAGGCATTATAGGACATCCCATCACCCCAAAGTAAAGGCTAAGTTATTGCACATTTTATCTCCCCTAAGAAAAAGGCATAGGCCTTGATAGGTTCCTTGGATTTTAGATACATCCCACACTTAGTTATACTGTTATAATCCATTTATTGGATGACCTAGAAGGTTACCTATTTTAAGAGGGCTCTACAACTGGTCTGGGTTATTGTAAAAGCAGCCCAATAAACTCAGTGGTGTTAGAGGTATCCGTGGTAGATAGAAGACCATGTGGAATCTCTGACAAGCCCCCAAATGGATTCTTCTAAGATTCTGGAAGAATGCTATTCATATTTCCATAGGAGAGAAGTATTTTCCATTCAGAGACAAGCTCCTGGCTTACTATGAAGCCTGAGGAGAGACTGAACACTTGACTTAGAACATTAGGTGACTATGAAACCAGAGATGCTTATCAAGAGCCAGAAATTATCAGAGCTGCCAAACAATTCTATCATACAATGTAAATGGTACATTTCCTGTTGAGCTTTATGAGGTACAAGGGCTTTACTGAAGGTACAAATAGGGGCCCAAATTCAATGTCTCCTATCACTGTAGCATCATGGTCTCTCCATCAGTTTCACCTATGGCTTCTTAGGTGATTTACAGCAAGGTGATGAAAAGGAGAAAAACCTGGGCCTGGTTAGTGGATGTGTAGACTCAAAATATGTGACAAGTAGAAAATGGACTTCTACAACCCATTTTCAGGTGACTCCAAGACATAGGAGTATAGGAATCCCACCCACTGGGGAAAGCTTCAAGCAGTACATGTAGTCATCAATTTTATGTGGTAGGGACAGAGGCAAGGTTATATATAGACTCCTGGGAAATGGTAAAAGGGTTGTATGGATAGTCAGGGGTCTGGAGGAAAGAAAATTGGAAGATAAGAAATAAAGAGGTTTGAAGAAGAGATATTTACAGCAACCTATGGGAGTGGTCATGAAGTGTGAATGTATTTGTGTCATATTTAATGCTCCTTAGAGATCCACCAGAGAAGGCACTGAATAACTAGGTTGATAGAATGACTCATCTAATGGGTGTTAGTCAAACTCTATCTTTGGCCATGCCGGTGATTATATAATAGGCCCATGAACCATCTTATCAGAGTGGCGAAGATGGATGATATATAAGGCTCAAAGTCATGGGCTCTCTCTTACCAAAGGCTGCTCTAGCTATGACCACTCTTGAATAGCAATTTTGAATTTCTATAGGGTACTGTATCCCACAAGTCAAAATACATTGGCCTAGAAGCCAAGAGCTGAAAGTAAGACTGTTTTCTTTGCCACCAGTGCTATGACCTACTTGGGAATTCTGTACATTAGCCTTCCCCACAACTTTAGTCTCTTATGGTTAGGGGTTCTGAGGTTCAGGGATGAAATGTTTTCATGAAGGGACACCATAAGTGTTCCAATGAACCTAAAGCTATGATTGTCTTTTGGTTCTTTTGTATCCTTCATTCTTTGACCTCAAGGCAAAAAGGGATTTATACTGACAGGAGTAACTAATCCTGATTATCATAAGGAAAGAGAAGTGCTCCTACATTATGGGAGCAGGATGGAGTTTGTCCAGAATTTCATGCTTCCATGACAGGTGATAACAAAACAAAACAAGGCAATTGAAGCAATCATGGCCTCACAAGAACAAGGTAACTACAGACCCAGATCCCTTAGGGTTGAAAGTCTGGGTCATCCAGGGCAAGGAATCGAGACCAGCAGAAGTTCTGGATGAGGCTCAGCAGATGGGAAATCCTGAATGAATGGAAGATGGTAAGTTATAATTACAACATCAGATTCAACTATAGTAGTGAGTACTGTAGTTTGTCCCCAAAATCCTCCTGTTGTAAATCTTCTGTTAGGGATCATGTACCTTGGAGAGTAAGTGACAGAACAGAGTGGACTTAATGTGGTGACAGTGATTGGATCCTAGCAGTGCAAAGGGAAACTGTAGCAAATTCTGCACATGCTTCACCTGTGTCCTTATGTTTTAAAAGTGTCTCTTCTAAAAAGCAAATGACCGTATTTTTTCAATCCAACCTGATAATTTCTGCCTTTAACTGATATGGTTAGTCCATTACATTTTGATGATTTCTGATATGCTTGAATTAATTTCTAACATCTTTTTGAGGGCTTCCCATATTTGCTGCTTTGTTAATGCTTCTGTTTTCTCCTCTGTTGCCTTCTAATAGATTATTTTTTATTCCTTTTTGTCTAATTGTTTTAAAATTATACACTCTATTTCTATTCTTAGACCTACCTTCAAAATTTTATTTATTTGGGGGGGTTCTTTTTACATTTAAATTCAATTAATTAACATATAGTGCATTTTTAGTTTCAGAGGTAGAGTTCAGTGATTCATCAGTCTCAAATAATACCCATTTCATCCAGTGCCCTCCTTACTGCCCATCACCCAGTTACCCCATCCCCCCATCTCCTCCCCTCCAGCAAGCCTCAATTTGTTTCCTATGATTAAGAGTCTGTTATGATTTGTCTCTCTCTCTGATTTCACTTTGTTTTATTTTTCCTGGGTTTGTTTCTTTTACTAATCAGAATCATGCTATGTATATTGTTCTCTGATGTGCTTGTTGGAGATGTTCTCAGTCTAGCACACTCTTTTTATCCATTATATAGTCCATAGAATTAGGGTCATTATTTGGGATGTTTCATTTTGCTGTTGTAATTATGCCCACTTTTGTGTACAAACTTGAGCATAGGGGCTGGAATTTGAGAGGAAGAGTGTCAGTTTGAGTCCTTGTCAATCTGAAATTGTTGACTTGGCATTGAGCAGGTGGCAGACTGTGCATGCTGACTCGGGCAGGACAGCAGCTGGACTATGAATTTGGGGCCCACAGGCTGATGGCATTTTGTGTGACAGGGACATGGCTGGTTTTGCTTTTAACTTTTGTTTTTCTGGGAAACTCTGTCTCTCCTTCTATTCTGAATGAAAGCCTTGCTGGATAGAGTATTCTTGGCTGTAGATTTTTTCCTTTTAGAACTTTGAATATACCATGCCGCTCCCTCCTGGCCTGCAAAGTCTCTGCTGAAAAACCCACTGATAGCCTTATGAGGTTTCCCTTGTATGTAACTGCTTTCCTTTCTCTTGCTGCTTTTAATTCTCTCTTTATCACTACTTTTGGTCATCTTATTTACTTTGCATCTTGGTGCAGACCTCTTTGGGTTGGTTTTGTTGGGGACTCTCTGGGTCTCCTGGATCTGGATTTCTCTTTCCTTTCCCAGATTCAGGAAGTTTTCAGCTATTATTTCTTCAAATAAATCTTCTGCCCCTTTTCTCACTCTTGTCCTTCTGGGATCCCTATCGTATGACTGTTATGCTTGACAGGATGGCTGAGTTGCCTGAGCCTATTATTATTTATCATACATTTTCCCCTCTCATCTGCTCAGCTTGATTATCACTACTTTGTCCTCCAGGTTGCTAATTCATTCTTCTACTTGCTCTTATTGATTATTTATTCTAGGACGTCTATTTTTATTTTTATTTAGTGAGTTCAGTATCTCTAATTTGTTCTTTTTTAGTTATCCTATCTCTTGGTGAAGGGTCTCATGGAGATCCTGCACTCCTTTCTCAACTTTAGCAAATATCTTTATGAGCATTACTTTAAATTCACTATCAGACATATTACTTATCTCCGTTTCCTTTAGTCTCTTGCTATGATTTTGTTCCACTCTTTCAGTTGGGATGTATTCTTCTGTCTCCTCATTTTGTCTATTGCTATGTCTATTTCTATGTGTTAGGAAAGTCAGCTATGTCTCCCACACTTGAAAGTAGTGGCTCTATGAAGAAGAGATCCAGTAGTGCCCCATAGTGCAATGTCTCCTTTTCACCAGAAAAAGTAGCTTCAGGGATATCTCCTATGTGTGTTGCTCCAGGGGTGTCCTATTGTTGTGGCAGAGCTGTGTTTGCCTTCGGTCCAGTCTGTAATGGCCCTCTGCCTGTTATGGGCAGAGTCTGGTGCCTGTGGTGTTAGTGGGCTGGTCCAGGGTTGTCTTGGGCTTGAGTTGAGTAAGAACAGGTGTTTACCAGATATGAAGCAGCACCAAACTGCAGGACACTTCCCTGTGATGTCCACTGAGAAGCTTTTGTTGGTGGGTGGGGTCTGCCGTCAGACCAGCTGCCTGCCCCCAGCCCACTGCTAGGGTCATAGACTGGTATGTGGTTATTTTCCCCTCTCCCTGGAGCAGAACTCACTTTGGAGTGGTGCTGGCACTTGTCTGGGCTTCACGCACACTGCCAGGCTTGTGGAACTGCTTTGATGGTACTTGGCAAAAGATCTGCTTTGCTGTGGTCTCTTGTCTACATCAGGCTGTGGAGAGTCTGTTCTGCCAGTCTTCAGGTCGCTTTCTGAGTTATTTATGCTGATGTGGGTATTCTCTAGGTGGCCACACAGCAAGATGTGAGCCCAGGATCCTCCTACTCCACCATCTTCCCAGCAGCCTCTGCTTACCTTCAAAATTTTCATACAGATATTTGACCTAATAAAGTATAAAATTAAAGAATATTTTTTTAAGTTAAAGTATATCTTTACCCTCCACTATATAAAACAATAACTTAGGTCTTTGTCTCCAATCACCCCCTCTCTATATATGTTTTATTTTTATATATATTTTCTTTTTTTAATGTATTTATTTACTCGAAAGAAAGAGAGAGCGTGGCGGGGGAGGGGCAGAGGGAGAGGGAGAAAGAAACCCAAGCAGACTCTGTGCTGAGCGCAGAAGCTGACATGGGAGTCATTCTCAACCCTGAGATCATGACCTGAGCCAAAATCAAGAGTTGGATGCTTAACCACCTAGACACCCCAATCTTGCCCTTACTCTTGAATGCTGGTTTACCTCTGAATGAAATTTTAGTAGATATCTATTTTCTCTAAGCATTTTGATATTATAATATTACTATCCACCATCTTTTTTTGTTGCTGTTGATAAATCTAAAGTTATTCTAATTGTTACCCTCTGTGGTTAATCTCTTTACTCTGTTATTTTTCAGATGTTATCTTTGATTTTAAGGTCCTTCAGTTTCACTTCAATGTTTATGCATGCATTCAGTTCTGTTTATCTTTCTTGAGATATTTAGGCTCCTATACCTGAAGACTTCTGTCTTTGATAAATTCTGGAAAATTTTTATTTGAAATTGTTTTACATATTATCTCTTTCTTCATTCTCTCTATTTTCATATTCTGGAACTTTTATTGGATGAATGTTGAACTCTCTCTTCTATCCTCCGTGTTTCTTAACCTATTTTCCATTTCTGTGTCTATGTTTACATTCTGGGTAATTTACTTTGATCTACCAGTTCACTAATTCTCTCTTCAACTGTGTCTTATCTGATATTTAGTCTACTTACTGATTTTTAATTTCAATGATTATATTTCTCATTTCTCCAAGTTCTATCTGGTCTTTTCCAAGACTGCTTCTTTTGATTTCATAGTATCTTGTTCTATAATGCTAAACAGATATAGGGGTATTACCAAGGCATAGCTGGGCTTAGTCTGCCTAATTCATTAGGCTTATTTGCATGGCTATTTTATGTCTCCCTACCAGATGATATGCTCCATGAAGGAAGAGCTATATCTGTGCTTCAATCAATTATAGTCAATATTAATTTAATGCTCAGGTTATTTCTTTTTTTGGTGAGGGGAAGCCCCTGCTAACTTTTATGCTTTTGAGAGACTCAGATACTTTTTTTGATAGCTTAATTACTTTCTAGTACAAGAAAGTGTCCCAGGCTCATCTTCTACATTCCCAGTCTGTAACCTGGAATTGGCTATTTTTCAAAAGAACCCTGGTTCTCCACAGTATCATGGTGAGGGAATAATACTTAGAGACCAAATTTTGAGTGACAGGAGTGCTCTTTGCTCTAGATTGTCATTAGTTGTAGGCCTTTTCATTGGGCAGAATAAATACATTTGAATTTTTTTAAGTCATGAGTTTATACTAACATTTCCAATTTAAGTTAATGTTATTGGAGTTTTAGTTAACTCATTTGATTTCTTAATAACTTTATGGATGTATAATTTACATACAATAAAATTAATTCATTTTGGGACACAATTGTGTAAAATCCAACACCCTAAAATATTCCCTATACCTCTTTACAGTTGGTCCCTTCTCCTTCAACCCTCAACAACTACTGATCTGCTTTCTGTCACTTTGGTTTTGCCTTTTCTAGAATTTCATATAAGTGGTATCATATGACATATAGTTTTTTGTGCTTTATCTCAGCATATTTTTGAGATACATCCATATTTTTTCATGTATTAATATTGCATCCATTTTTGTTGCTGAATTAGTATCACAGCATTTGGATATACCACCATCTGTTTATTCTTTCACCAGTTGATGGGCATTTGGGTTGTTTTCAACTTTTAGCTGTTATGAATAAAGCTGCTATAAACATTTCAGTAGAAGTCTTTATGTGGACATATGTTTTTATCTCTCTTGAATAAATACCTAAGAGTGGGACTCAGGGAAATATGATACATGTGTGTTTGACTTTATTAGATACTGCCAAACTGTATCTAAGAAGTAGTTGAACTATTTTGCATTCCCACCAGCAATGAAAGTTCTAATTACTCCACAAACTTGCCAATACTTGATGTTGTCACTCTTTTTTGCTTTAGTAATTCTAGTGGTTGGATCCTGGCATCTGATGTAGTTTTCTTTTGCATTTCCCTGGTGATAGTGATATTAAGCATCTTTTCATGTACAAAGCCTCTGATTTTATAATTTTCTCTTGCACTTAAATTCTTGGTTGTTAACCACTATTTGTATGCATTGATGGATTTCTTTCTTTCTGTCTTTTCCATCATTACCAGTTGCTGGCTGACAATTCATAGGGAGCAGAAAAGTAGGAAACTGAGGGTTTTGGAATCTGGCAGCCAAATGGAGACCTTGAACCATGAATTTCATGCTGAGTGATCTTGGGCAAGTCAATTAAACTCCCAGGCCTCAGTCTCAGATTTTCAAAATGGGGATTGCTATCATCAACAAACAGTAATTATTATTATTATTATTATTATTAGCTATGATTTGTTAAACTCTTTCTATATGCCAAGATTTATGCCAAATCTATTATTTGTATACTAAGTAAGTGTGCTTAGGTTATGAAAGTGCTCAAAACAGTGCCTAGAACATAATAAATCTATATTGGTATTAGTAGTGTATTTTTTAACTTTATTTTTATTGCAGTATACAAAAATTTTACCATTTTAACTATTTTAAGTGCTATTAAGTTCATTCACTTAAGTGGCATTAAGTTCATTAAGTGGATAGCAAGTTTAGAGGCATTAAGTACATTCACATCTTTATGCAAATATCACCACTATTCATCTCCAGAATTTTTTCATCATCCCATACTGAAATTCTGGACCCATTAAACACTAACTACCTAACTCTCCATTCTTCAACCACCCCTCAGCTCTTGGTAACCACTGTTCTACTTTATGTCTCTATGAATTTGGCTATTTTAGGTACTTCATATGTGGAATCATACAATGTTTATCCTTTTATATCTGGCTTGTTTCACTTAGTATAATGTTTCTAAGCTTCATCCATGTTGTAGCATATATCAGAACTTCATTTCTATTTAACACTTCCTTGCTTATTTTCTATCTGATCTATTATTGAAAGTGAAGTATTGTATTTTCCACCTATAACTGTAGAACTGTTTCATTCTTAAACACTGTCAATTTTGCTATATATATATTTTGAAGATCTGTTATCAGGTGCATAAATATATTTATCATCATCATCATCATTTAATCCTCACAGCATATTATGAGGAAAGACCATTATTATTCCTTTATGCAGATGAGGAAAATAAGGCTTAGAGAAATTACATATGATGACTGAGGTCAACACATATCATAATAATATTTTGTAACCATGCATTTATCACCCTTGGACATAGCAATTGTACCCACTCTTAACTGAGTTTTGGCAATTAATGGGAAATAATTAAGCATTTAGCCTGCTTTTCCCATTCAAACTGTATGGCAAATTGTATATAACAAAACAGCTTTGGTTGTTGAGGAAAAGTATTTTTTTTCTTACAAAAGAATTTCAACTAGAAAATGTTGATGTAATGATGGAACTGGAAAAAACATTTTTTTTGCAATCCCTTACAGAATAATGTTCTAGCTAATGACGAACAATGGATGCAAACCATATTTGACAACAGCTTGGTTTGTAGAGCTGCAACAAACAACCATAAAATTTGCATGGAACCAGAGAAGAACCTGAAGAGCAAAAGGAGTAATGAAAAAGAAAACCAAAGCTGGAGGCATCAAAATTCTGGACATCAAACTGTATTACAAAGCTGTAATCATCAAGACAGTATGGTAGTGTCACAAAAACAAACACATAGATCAATGGGACAGAATAGAGAACCCAGAAATGGACACTGTGATCAACTAATCTTTGACAAAGCAGGGAAGAATATCCAATGGGAGGGGTGGGGAGTGGTAAAAACAGTCTCTTCAACAAATGGTGTTGGGAAAATTGGACAGCTACATGCGGAAGTATGATACTGGAACATTTTCTTATACCATACACAAAAAATAAACTCAAAATGGATGGAAGACCTAAATGTGAGACAGGAATCCATCAAAATCCTAGAGGAGGAGCACCTAGGTGGCCAGTCAGAGTGTCTGCCTTTGGGTAGGGTCATGACCTCAGGGTCCTGGAATCAAGCCCCACATTGGGCTGCCTGCTCAGTGGGGAGTCTGCTTGTCCCTCTGCCTCTCCCTCCACTAGTGCTCTCTCTCTCTCTCTCTCTCTCTCTCTCTCTCTCTCTCTCTCTCTCTCTCAAATGAAAAAAAAACCATAGTGGAGAACACAGGCAGCAATCTCTTTAACCTCGACCACAACAACTTCTTGATAGACACCTCTCCAAAGGCAAGGGAAACAAAATAAAAATGAACTATTGGAACATCATCAGTATAAAAAGCTTTTGCACAGCAAAAGAAACAGTTTACAAAAACTAAAAGGCAACCTACAGAATGGGAGAAGATATTTGCAAATGTCTTATCAGATAAATGGCTAGTATCCAAAATCTATACAGGACTTATCAAGCTCAACACCTAAAAATAAATAATCCAGTCAAGAAATGGGCAGAAAACACGAACAGTTATTTCTCCAAAGAAGACATCCAAATGGCCAACAGACACATGAAAAAAATGCTCAACATCACTCAGCATCAGGGAAATACAAATCAAAACCACAATGAGATACCACCCCATATCAGTCAGAATGGATGAATTTAACAACTCAGGAAATAGATGTTGGCAAGGATGTGGAGAAAGGGAAACTCCCCTTACACTGTTGGTGGGAATGCAAACTGGTACAGCCGCTCTGGAAAATGGTATGGAGGTTCCTCAAAAAGTTAAAAATAGAACTACCCTATGATCTAGCAGTTGCACTACTAGGTATTTATCCAAAGGATAAAAACATAGTGATTCAAAGAGGTACATGCACCCCAATGTTTATAGAAACAATGTCCATAATAGGCAAATATGGTAAAAGCCCAGATGTCCACTGACAGAAGATGTGGTATATATATACCACTTCTTCTTTATCCATATATGTGTGTGTACTTTATATATATACATATATATATATATATATATATATATGGTGGAATATTACTCAGCCATCAAAAAGAATGAATTTGCCATTTGCAACAGTGTGGCTGGAACTAGAGGGTATTATCCTAAACAAAATAAGTCAATCAGAGAAAGACAATTACCATATGATCTCACTGATATGAGGAATTTGAGAAGATCATAGGGGAAGGGAGGAAAAAATAAAATAAGATGAAGTCAGAGAGGCAGACAAACCATAAGAGACTCTTAACACAGGAAACAAACTGAAGGTTGCTGGAGGGGAGGTGGGTTAGAGAATGGGTTAACGGGGTGATGGGCATTAAAGAGTGCATTGATGTAATGTGCACTGGGTGTTATATGCAACTGATGAACCACTGGATTCTACCTCCGAAACTAATAATACAATTTATGTTAACTAAATTGAATTTAATTTTTTTAAAGTTTATTTGAAAATCCTTAACTGTAAGAAAACAAACAACTCAATTTTTCTAAATGGGCAAAATATTTGAACAGACACTTCAGCAAAGCTATACTGATAGAAAACAAATACATGAAAAGATGCATTAAGATCATTAGCCACCAGGGAAATGTAAATCAAAACCACAGGAAGAAAAACACATGACTGGGCCGTAAGTAGAGCATGTGACTCTTGATCTTGGAGTTGTAAATTCAAGCCCCACATAGGGTGTAGAGATTATTTAAAAAATAGAATCTTAAAAAAAAAATAAGACACCACAGTACTACTATTAAAATGACCTAAAAAGAAAGAGCTAGACAACCATGTGCACTGACGTGGCAACCCCCCTATGTTGCTAGTGAGAATGCAAAATGGTATAGCTTTTCTGGAAAACAGACAGGCAATACTTTCTAAAATTAAACAATTACCATAGGACCTGGTAATCATACTCCCGTTTACTTTACCCTGGATAGATGAAAACTTACGATCCCACAAAAACCTGTCCATGAGTGTTTATAGCAGCTCCGTTCATAATCACCAAAACCAAAACAACCCAAATGTCTTTCAACAGTGAGTGGATTAACAAACTGTGGTCATCTGGGTAGTTGTATATTATGTAGCAATAAATAGGAATAAGGGGCGCCTGGGTGGCTCTATCATTAAGCGTCTGCCTTCGGCTCAAGTCATGATCCCAGGGTCCTGGGATCAAGCCCTCATCAGGCTTCCTGCTCTGCGGGAAGCCTGCTTCTCCCTCTCCTACTCTCCCTGCTTGTGTTCCCTCTCTCACTGTGTCTCTCTCTGTCAAAAAAATAAATAAAATATTTTTAAAAAATAAATAAATAGGAATGAACTATTGACACATGCAACAATTCGGATGAATCTCTAAGGCACACTGAGTGAAAGAAGCCAGTTGCAAAAGGCTACATACTATTGATTCTATGTATGTGACATTATGGAAAAGATGAAGCTAAAGATAAGAGCAGGTCAGTGTTTAATAGGAGTTAAGTATTGATTGATTATAAAATAGCAACACAGGGAAGTTTTCTGGAGATGTTCTGAATCCTGATTTTGATGGCAATCAATACATCAACACGTTGTTCCCACATTTAGAAATCTGCTACACAAAAGTCAAGTTTACTGTACATAAACATAAAAAATAATAAAGTGATCATTCGTGATATGTCTATCTAAATATATTTCATATGTCTGCATATCTGCACACACACATGCACGTGTACACAAAATGTGAACTCAACAATAACAGCAAGAATTGTTCAGAAACTCAACCGCCAACAAAAAAGTTCTAAGGTGAGTAATATTTTATCTCTGAGATTGTTTAGAGTTGCTGGGCCATGGTGATCATTTAAAAAGCAGACCATGGCACCTGGGTGACATAGTCAGTTAAACATCTGACTCTTGGTTTCGGCTCAGGTCTTGATCTCAGGGTTGTGAGATTGAACCTGGCATCATGTTCCACATTTAGCATGGAGTCTGCTTAAGATTCTCAATGTCTCTCTCCCCAACTCTAAAATAAATAAATAAATCTTTTAAAAAAATAAATTAAAAAATAAAAAGCAGACCAACTTGTAGTCTGTATTCTTATTGTTTTTAATTCTTTACAACAATGTATCTTTTCATTGTCTCCTCAGAAAAGGATGACTCCCACCAATCCAACTCTGGTATGCCACTCTCTTCCGTGGTTCTGGATTTAAAGCCCTTAACATAGAGAAACTGATCCCAGAAGTTGGAAATCAGTGGCTGAAATGTCCTAAGGGGTATGAATGGGGCTCTGACAGTGTCTTCTAGAGATGACCAAATCCTGGTTTGAACACAAATCAATCGTGTGTGTGTGTGCAGTGTGTGTGTGTGCAGTGTGTAAATAAGTAGGTAAGTAAGTAATAAGTAAGTAAGTCCCCAGTGGAGGCAACTGGATAAATCTATTTTTTTAAGATTTTATTTATTTATTTGACACAGAGAGAGAGAGAGAGAGACCACAAGTAGGCAGAGGGAGAAGCAGGTTACCTGCTGAGCAGAGAGCCCAGTATGAGGCTTGATCCCAGGACCCCAGGATTATGATAGAAGCTGACTCTTAAATGACTGATCCACCCAGGAGCCCCTGCAACTGGGTAAATCTTAATGTGTTTTGGGTATTAGGTGATATAAAGGAATTATTTTTAATATTGATAGTGTACTGAAGATATGGTGCTTTTGTAAGAACATGTCTCATAATTTCACGATGCATGCTGAGGTATTTCACAATGGAATTTCACAATGTATATAATTTATTTTAAATTCTTCAAAGAAAAAACTGGGTGAAACAAACATGGCAAAATGTTAATTATTAAAGTTTATGTGATGAGTATATAAGAATTTGTTATACTCTTATCTCTACTTTCTTATATGTTTGAAATTTTTCATAATAAATGGCTTTCAAAATTTTAAAAAATGCATCAGAAAATCCTAGAAATATTGAGTCTTTAGTGCTAGAGCCACGGTGAACCCTCAATCCAGTAAAATCCCACAGCCCTATCATGTACACCCTGAAATGAATTTGAATCAAAGAAAGCTTTAATATCTCAGTGTTCCTTTAGAAAAGAAAATGGAAAAGCAAGTAACTTGATTTATAAAGCTTCTACCCTAAAATGCTAAAACAAAGTCTGTTTAGGGCTGAAATGGCCAAACATCCAGCTATACTGAAAGCTTAGTTTTCCAGCAGGCAGGTCTTATTCTCTGTAGAAGCCTTTTCAGAGAGGACATAAATTCCCTCTTTTTCAATCAATGTGACTTGGGTGTCAGTCACTTGCAAATGTCAGTCCTGTCACATTCTTGATGTATGGGGCTAGGTCAGGAAGGGCCACGTAGCTTTCACTTTGTTTGCTGGAACCTCCACTCTTGGAACCTTGAGTCAACATGCAAGAGGTCTGATACCCTCAGGCCACCATGGTGGAAGGACTACGGGTAAGTGCTCCAGTCATGGTCCAGCAGAGCCCAGCCTTCCAGCCCTCCATGCAAAGGCACCAGACATGTGACTGAAGCTGTCACCCTTCAGACCAACATATGCACTAGTTGAATACCACCAAGAGATATTGATGGTGATATCAACACTGTGTGGAACAAAGGCCAACCCAGTTACACACTGCCCAAATTCCTGACCCACAAAATCATAAGATAATAAAATGGTTATTTTTTTAAAGATTTTATTTATTTATTTGACAGAGAGAGAGAGAGATCACAAGTAGGCAGAGAGGCAGGCAGAGAGAGAGGAGGAAGCAGGCTCCCCGATGAGCAGGGAGCCCAATGCGGGGCTCGATCCCAAGACCTTGAGACCATGACCTGAGCTGAAGGCAGAGACTTTAACTCACTGAGCCACCCAGGAGCCCCTAAAATGGTTATTGTTTTAAGCCACTAAATTTGGGAGTCATTTATTATGCAGTAATAGTTAATAGTCACAGGGTGTTTTTTTTTTAACATTTTATCTATTTATTCATGAAAGAGAGAGAGAGGCAGAGGCAGAGGGAGAAGCAGGCACTTTGCGAAGCCGGGAACCCAATGTGGGACTTGATCCCAGGAGCCTGGGTGAGCCAAAGGCAGACGCTTACCTGACTGAGCCATCCAGGCACCCCAATAGTAATAGATTTAATGGGACCTGAAACTTTAAGTCACCTGACCACGCACACAAAGTGTAAGACATTGAAAGGGGCTGTACAGGTAACGAGTCTTTTTTTTTTTAAGACTTTATTTTAGATTTACAGAAAAATTAAGAAGACAGTACAAGGAGTTCCCATGTACCCCATATTCAGCTTTGCCTATTATTAACGTTTTCCATTAATGCGGTGCATATGTTACAATTAACAAACAAATATAGATACAATCACATTAACTGAAGTCCATTCTTCATTCAGATCTCCATTCCAGTAGTTTTGGGGTGGTTTTGGTTTTTGGTTTTTGTTAGGGTTTTTTCTAAGTTTTTATTTTAATCACCTGTGCTCATCAGGACAAGTGTACTCATTAATCACCTATTTCACCCTTCCCCCAACCTACTTCTCCCTTTTGTTACCCTTGCCTCAGCTTGTTCTTTATAGTTAAGATTCTGTTTCTTGGTTTGTCTCTCTCTCTCTCTTTTTTCCCCCTTGTTCATTTGTTGTGTTTCTCAAACTCCACATGTGAGTGAAACTGTATGGTATTTGTCTTTCTCTGACTGACTTACTTCACTTAGCATATACTCTTTAGTTCCATCCATCTTGTTACAAATGGTGGGATTCCATTTGTGTTTATGCCTGAGTAATATTCCATTGTATACATACATATACCACATCTTCTTTATCTGTTGATAAATGGATACTTGAAAAACAAGTTCGTAAAACAAATTAGTGTTTTTGTATTCTTTGGGTAAATATCCAGTAGTGTGATTCCTGGATGGTAGGGTAGTTCTATTTTTAACTTTTTGAGGAACCTCCATACTGTTTTCCAGAGTGGCTGCTCCAGTTTGAATTCCCACCAACAGTACAAGAGGGTTCCTTTTTTCCCACATCCTCGCCAACACCTGTTTTTTCTTGTGTTTTTTTTATTTTAGCCATTCTGACAGGTGTGAGGTGATATTTCATTGTAGTTTTGATTTGCATTTCTCTGGTCATTAGTGATATTGAGCATCTTTTCATGCGTCCATTGGCTATCTGGATGTTTTCTTTGGAGAAATGCTTGTTCCTGTCTTCCATCCATTTTTAAATTGGATTATTTGTTTTTTGGGTATTGACTTGTATCATTTCTTTATATATTTTGGTGATATTATTATATACAATATATATAAATATATATATTCTTTATGTATCATTTCTTTATATATTACATATTTAGATCTCCATTCCAGTTTTTGTTTAGTTTTTATTTATTTATTCATTTATTCATTGTGCCAGTACATACTGTTTTGATCATTATGGCTTTGTAATACAACTTGAAGTCTGGAGCTGTGACTCCTCCAGCTTTGCTTTTCTTTTCAAGATTTCTTTGGCTATTCCAGGTCTTTTGTAGTTCCTTACAAATCTTAGGATTGTTTGTTCCAGTTCTGTAAAAAATCCTATTGGTATTTTGATAGGGATTGCATTAAAAGTGTAGGTTGCTTTGGGTAGTATAGACATTTTAACAGTATTTGTTCTTCCAACCCATGAGCATGGAATGTATTTCCATTTCTTTGTGTCATCTTCAATTTCTTTCATCAGTATTTTATAGCTATCAGAGTACAGGTCTTTTAGCTGTTTGGTTAGGCTAGGTATCTTACTATTTTTAGTGCAATTGTAAATGGAATTGTTTTCTTGATTTCTATTTCTGCTGCTTCATTATTGGTGTATAGAAATGCAACAGATTTCTGTGGATTGATTTTTTTATCCTGTGACTTTACTAAATTGGTATATCAGTTCTAGAAGTTTTTTGGTGCAATCTTTCTGGTGTTCTATTTATGGTATTGTGGCATCTGCAAATAGTGAGAGTTTTACCTCGTCCTTACTGATTTGAATTTCCTTTATTTCTTTTTGTTGTCTGATTGCTGTGGCAAGAACTTCCAGTACTATGTTGAATAGAAGTGGTGAGAGTGGACATCCTTGTCTTGTTCCTGACTTTAGGGGAAAGGCTCTCAGTTTTTCCCCATTGAGGATGATGTTAGCCCCAGGTTTTTCATATGTGACATTTATTATGTTGATATATGTTCCTTCTAAACCTACTCCTTTTTTTTAAGTTTTTTTATTTATTTGAGAGAGAGTGCTCACAAGTGGGGACAGGGGCAGGGGAGAGAAGCGACTTCCTATTGAGCAGGGAGCCCAACATGGGGTTCCATCCTGGGATTGAGACCCATGTCAGGTTCTGCACTCAATGAGGAGTCTACTTCAGGATTTTCTCCCTCCCTCTGCCCCTCCTCACTGCACTCCCTCTCTTTCTCTCAAATAAATAAATAAATCTTTTTAAAAACAATAAAATAAAATAAAACCTTGGGGCGACTGGGTGACTCATTAGGTTAAGCGATCTGACTTCATCTCAGCTCAGGGTCATGAGTTCAAGCCCCATGTTGGACTCCACACTGCGTGTGGAGCCTACTTAAAATAAATAAATGAATAAATAAATATTAAAAATAAAAAAATAAAATCTTAAAAACATAAAAATGAAAAAATTAACTCTCCATTTAGTTATGTTATTTATATCTGTTTTGCTTAGATCTCCCGCTGTGGCCTTGCTCTGTTCTTTCATTTGGGACAAATTCCTCTGTCTTCTAATTTTGTCTAAGTCTCTGTGCCTGCTTCTCTGTATTAGGAAAGTCAGCTATGTCTCCTGTTCTTGACGGTAATGACCTTCTGAAGAAGCGGTCTTATCGTGCCCTGCAGTGTCTTTTGTTCCCCAGGGCCTCTTATGTGTGTTGCATGCACTCTGCTGTTGTGTCCTTGCCACATTTGTCTTCAGGCCTGCCTGGGGTCTACTGAGGTTCTCTCTTCCTATTCCACATAGTGTTTGGTCCCTGGCCTGGATTTGGCACATTTTTACTAGGTGTACTCTGGTCTGCTTGTGAAAGAAGACCTGTTGCCACTGCCACCAGAGTCAAGGCCTCACAAAACTTCCAGGTCAGGAGATGTGGTGTTGGCAGGGGTTTGGGCTGGTTTTCTGGGTGAGGGGGCCATACTGGGATGCTGCTGCCATGCTGGGACTGAGGCAAGTACAACTGAGAAGGGTGGTTCTTCTGAAGCATGGAGTGTGGGGTTTGGTGTAAGCAAGTTACATGGCAAGTATCAAGTATCGGCACTGCTCTGTTTTTATGCTGATGAGCAGGGGAAGGAAATGGTGCCAAATAGTTCCTCTGTTCCTGGAGGGGTCTCTTCGTGAAAACTTCCTCTTTAGGACATGCTCTGAAATGAGCAACTAACCTCCCCAATATGTATTTTAGGCATTCTTGAGATCACTGTTTCCAAGCTGTATGTCTACAGGCTGTTTGCTCTGCCTTTTCTCCAAGAGCAGCCCTAATGTTCTCCAAGCTCTCCCCAAACCAAGAACACTGACCTTTATTTTTTTTTTAAGATTTTATTTATTTATTTGACACAGAGAGAGAGAGATCACAAGTAGGCAGAGAGGCAGGCAGAGAGAGAGGGGGAAGCAGGCTCCCTGCTGAGCAGAGAGCCCGATGTGGGCCTCGATCCCAGGACCCTGAGATCAAGACCTGAGCCGAAGGCAAAGGCTTTAACCCACTGAGCCACCCAGGCACCCCTGACCTTTATTTTTTTATCATTAGTTTTTTTTTTTTTACTTTATTTTTTCAGTGATCCAAGATTCATTGTTTATGCACCACACCCAGTGGTCCATGCAATACATGCCTTCCTTAATACCCACCACCAGGCTCACCCCCTCCCCCTCTCCTCCATAACTCTCAGTTTGTTTCTCTGAGTCCACAGTCTCTCATGGTTCTTATCCCCCTCCGATTTACCCCAATTCACTTTTCCTTTCCTTCTCCTAAAGTCCCACATTTTATTCCTTATGTTCCACAAGTAAGTGAAACCATATGATAATTGACTTTCTCTGCTTGACTTATTTCACTCAACATAATCTCCTCCAGTCCTGTCCATGTTGATACAAAAGTTGGGTATTCATCCTCTCTGATGGCTGCAAAATATTCCATTGTATATATGGACCACATCTTCTTTATCCATTCATCTGTTGAAGGGCATCTGGGCTCTTTCCACAGTTTGGCAATTGTGGACATTGCTGCTCTGAACATTGGGGTACATATAGCCCTTCTTTTCACTACACCTGTATCTTTGGGGTAAATACCCAGTAGTGCAATTGCAGGGTCATAGAGTAGCTCTATTTTTAATTTTTTGAGGGATCTCCACACTGTTCCAAAGTGGCTGCACCAACTTGCATTCCCACCAACAGTGTAAGAGGGTTCCCCTTTCTCCACATCCTCTCCAATACTTGTTTCCTGTCCTGTTGATTTTGGCCATTCAAACTGGTGTAAGGTGGTATCTCAATGTGGTTTTGATTTGAGTTTCCCTGATGGCTAGTGATGATGAACATTTTTTCATGTGTCTGTTAGCCATTTGTATGTCTTCTTTGGAGAAGTGTCTGTTCATGTCTTCTGCCCACTTTTTTGACATGATTATCTGTTTTTTTGGACATTGAGCTTGAGAAGTTCTTTATAGATCTTGGATATCAGCCCTTTGTCTGTAGTGTCATTTGCAAATATATTCTCCCAACATCCCGATCAAAATTCCACCGGCATTTTTCAAAGTGCTGGAACAAATACTCCTAAAATTTTTACTGAACCAGAAAAGACCCCAAATCACCACGGAAATGTTGAAAAAGAAAAACAAAGCTGGGGGCATCACGTTGCCTGATTTCAAGCTTTACTACAAAGCTGTGATCACCAAAACAGCATGGTACTGGCACAAAAACAGACACATAGACCAATGGAATAGAGTGGAGCGTCCAGATATGGACCCTCAATTCTATGGTCAAATAATCTTTGAAAGATTATTTGCAGGAAAAAATATAAGCAGGAAAAAATATCCAGTAGAAAAAAGACAGTTTCTTCAATAAGCAGAAGGACTTGCATGGGCAAAGATGCAGGAAAGTTCATGGTCTATTAGGTGACTCCTAGCTTAGTGGGCATGGTGAAGTGGGGATGGACAAGTGGGGAGAGGGCAGAAAGCCACTGAAGCTAAATCTTCAGGGAGTAGAGAGCACGGAAAGTTTGAAAGGGACCTGTACGGGTGGGGATCCCTGAAGTTTAAGCTTCATTAGTGTCACAGTAAAGGCAGGGACAGGCTGCCCAGGGTCCTGATCCAGAAAAATAATCTTCACAGGCCACAAAATTTCAAGAGAATGATTTTCAGAGGTCAGCCTTCTTGGAATGAACTGAAAAGTGAGAGGCAGAACTCCAGTATCTGGGGTCTCAACAACTCCCCACCCCCAGGCCCATGGTCCCCGTTAAAGGACTCCTGTGTCCAGTGTAGAGAAAGGGTTGGGCCACTTCATCCCTCCCAAGGCCCTGCTGCCACCCACATGCTGACTTTTTCTACCATTTGGTGTCCACACCTAGAAGCCCCATAAGTTCCTCAAATTCTATATGTTGAATACCAAAAATTTTTCCCCACCTTCCAATCTTGTCTCTGCTCCAGAGGCCCACAGCTCTGTCACCTGTAAAGGGTCAAGCAGCCTAGACACCTGGGAATTATCCATGAGCCCTCGTCCTGGTTTACTACCCCCAGCATCCATTAGATCAAGAGCATAGGGTCTAGCTCCCAGTAGTTGGGTTTTTTTTTAAGATTATTTATTTATTTGACAGAGAGAAACACAGCAAAAGAGGGACACACAAGCAGGGGGAGTGAGAGAGGGAGAAGCAGGCTTCCCGCAGAGCAGGGAGCTGGATTTGGGTTTGATCCCAAGACACTGGGATCATGACCTGAGCCTAAGGCAGACGCTTAAAGACTGAGCCACCCAGGTGCCCCACTCCCAGTAGTTCTTGAAGTCAACCTTTTCTCTCCCTATCCCTGCTCCCACTGGTCATTTTGGGTGCTAGCATCTTACACGACTCCTCCTTAAATGGGCTTGGCCTTCCCCTAACAATGTATCTAGTCCAAATGCAAATCTCACCAGGCATGCTGTCACTGGTCCCCAGTACCCTCACTCTGAAACCCAGGCCCCATACCCTGGAGCTTGAGGTTCCCCTTGCTTGTCCTGACCTCTGACTTCTGTCCAATATCACAACCTGTCCCCACTTCTTTCTCCACCTGCTCTTCCCTCACCAACTTTCTGCTGTGGATTACTAGTGCTGCCCCTCACAATGTCCTCAGGACTCAGCTGCAGCCTCACCTTCCCTCCGAAGCATCTCCAGAACCCGCACTCTCCAATCTGATGATCCTTTACTGTGGTCTGTTGCCCAGGCAAGGCACCTTCCGTAACCTGTGACATTGTAGAGGATTTATAAGGGAAATTTGCTCCAGTCACTCAATCCCTCTGAACTGTTCACTCCTCTATGAAATGGGACAATTCCCACACCTAAGTATCAAAGATTATAATGACTGCCTGGTCAGTTGGGCACTGAGCTAAAAGTTGTTTTTTTGTTTGTTTGTCTGTTTTGTGTTTTTTTTACACATTCTCTCAATCAATCCTCACAGCATCCAGACAGGCAGTCACTACCAGCCCCAATTCTTTGAGGAGGATGCTGAGGTGGAGTGTCCTAACTCATCTTTCCCTGGGCAGACCTCCCTGAGCTGTGGGGCACTGATCAGTGCCTCCTTGCCTGTTTAGTTGCTTCTGTCCACTCCCCACCAACACACAAACACTGTGAGGTTTTATGGGGTAGGGATGGTGCCTGTCTTGCACACTTGTGTATCCCAAACTCCTAGAACTGGGTTTGGCATAAAGTAAATAATTAGTAAACACTTACTGCCTGAAGTAATACGTGAATGAATAAACTCAGCCAGAAACAGAGCCTGGGTCCCAGCTCTTAGCTCTTTTGCATTCACTGAGCAGGATCCTTTATGGAATGTGCTGTGTACAGAACCTGGTACACAGTAGATACTCAGTAATGTGTAGCTGCTGCTGTTGTGAAGAAAGAGAAAGAGAAGGAAGAGGAGGAAGAGGAGAGTAAGTTTTAATGTCCGAGCTCCCCCATGGTGATCCAGGCCCAGGTCCTCCCAGAATCCAGGCCAGGCACAGCTCCAGCAGACTTAAGGGAAAGTTAGGGAATAAATATGGACTGTAGGGGTCAGGAGGAAACTGCCATCGCACCTTCTGCTCCCCACAAAGAAGAGATGCTGCTGCTATTGCCTCCCACGACTGGGATCCCAGTGGCCCTCCCAGTGGAACTCAGCAGAGCTCAGGCCCCAGCCCTCTCCCACCTGCTGCAGAAGCTTGCGGTAAACAGAGGTACCAGGTTTCACAGCCCCACTCCCACCACTGCCACCTAACAAACTGGCTTGAGCATTCTGGGCTTGGAGTCTAACTCGGCAGAACCTGAATGTACAACCCTGGGCTGGTTACTGTCAGTTTCTGAGCCTCAGTCTTCCTGACTGTGCAGGAGGCTGTGGGGTCAGGGGCATGCATGGGTGCAGTCCTTCACCAGGTGACAAGGTTGTGACTCACAGCCCTGGGGTTCCATCGCCGCCGGGTCCGGGCCACCAAGACCCACAGGGCCAGGAGGAGAGGAACCTGGGAACTCCACCACTCCACCCTCTCAAAGTTTCACCATTGAGCAATCCGTTCTGAGCTCAACCAAAGCCGCTGGCAGCCTGGAGCCAGAGAAGCTGCTTCCCCTCTCTGAGAGGCAGGAGTACAAGGGAAGGGGGATTCTGCAGAACCCCCACCTTCAGCAGGAAAGACCATTTCAAGAGAGGAGGAGGAGGAGGTTCACCTGGACAGTACAGGGGAAAGGAGGTCCAGAGTCGCTGGATGGTTGGAAGGGTCTATAAACCACTCTGGACCTCAGTCTCCTCCTTTGTAAAATGGACCCAATAATAAACAATTCACTGGATTGTTCCACGTTTGCTGTGAGGATGAACTAAAATACTAATCTTGAAATCTATGAAGCCCCGGATGTTCTCCAGAGTGGGTAATGAGGGCCCCCAAGCCAACCGCTGAGGCCTGGCTTGAGCACCCGCAGGAAGCAAAGAACTCCGAGAGACTCAGTATAGGTCTCTCCTAAAACCAAGAGACCCAGAGCGATCTTAGGTTCATCTTGGATGGGGATGAAGGCAGAGGCCAGAAAGGCTGTGGCTGGAACCTGGACTAAGAGAGGACCCGAGGCTTCTGAAACCCGGAGTAGGAGGAGGGCGTGGGAGGCTTGAGGGAGCAGCCTGAAGGGCAAGAAAGTTCACACTTCTAAAAGCTCCCGCGCGCTTCTCTAGCCTTCTTCTTTTTTTCTAGTAACACTTCCCTTTTCTTTCTCCTCTGCCCTCTTCTTTCCTTCCTATCTTCACTCCCTTTCTCGCCCCTTCTCTCTGTTGCCCCCCATCTTTCTTCTCTCGCTCCTTCTTCCCCCACCTCCATCTCATCGTCACCCTCGCACTTTATAACCAAACAGCCAAACCCCTTTCCAATTAAAGTGGAATTAGGCAACTCAATCAAATTAGTTCCCTATTAAAGCCCTTCTTTATTAAACCGTTTTCTTGTCCTGCTATTAAGTTTCACCGCCTGGCGGAACTCGAGCCGGCCCCAGAAGTTTACCTTGGGATGTCGCCGGGCCCAGACGAGGGGAGGGAGCCCCCTGTTTCCCGGAGAGGGGGAGTCACCCTGCACGGAGCGGAGCAGGCCCGGGGAGTCTGGAGGAGGAGGTCGGCGGGGCAGCCTTTATTGTGCTCAGCCCCGCGTGAGGAGGGAAGGCGATTAGGGTGCTGAGCGAGGTCTGGCTGGACGACGCGTCCTCGCCGCCAGTTTCGGGTCACCCTGCCGCTCGGGGAGGGCAGCGCCCCCCCCAATAACTCCCAGGCCACGAGCCTTCGTGGGGGAACGGTCGCAGCCCTCCCTCCCCAGCCGCCGCCTCTGTCGCCCGAGTTCCAAACCTCTTTGAGAAGGAAGCGCGCCTTGTGCGACCCCGGCTGTGTCCAAACCTGAGGCCCGGGGAGAACCGGGATCCGGCCGCCAGCCTCTCGGGATTCCCTAAGAGGCTCCGCCCGAGATCCAGGGATCCCGAGCACCCGCAAGGCCACCCGTCGTGCCCGCGCGCCCAAAACCGGAATGGGAAAGACGCGGGGTCCCGGACGCGCAGGGGGCGCCGCTCCTCGCGAGGTTTTGAGCAGCGCGCCACTCGCGGCCGCGGGGCCTTCCCGGCGCCACAGAGAGTTTTCCGCGGCTCCACACCCCCGAGGGTCGGACACCCGCCGGACTGAAGTCTAGCGGGCACCGCAGGCCGGAAGGAGAAATCAAGACCTTTTCAATCCGGCCGCCCGAGGAGCGGGACGGGATTCGGTGCTGTTTTCTTAGAAAATAACATTTATTTCTAGCTCATGTCTATGCGAAGGAAAGCACAAAGTGCGCCATTCTCGGCAGCAGCGTTTCCCGCTGCCGTCCCTTCGGGCCGGGCATTTGGCGAGTCCCGGGAGGCGGGGATGGGCTCTCCGGCGGGCGCTTCTGGCTCAGTCACTCGTCGCTCTGTTCCTGCTTCAGTGCGCACCTTGACCGCATCTTAGGGAGAGACCCGCCGCAGGCAAGAGGGGCGGGTGGGCAACATCTGTCCCGAGTTTACAATATATTTAATCTATAAAACCTGATAAGTACAATGCGCGCATAGTCTACTTTTTTCCATTTTGTCCTTTTTTTGCTTGTTTTTGAATATTTTTCACGTTAATACCGAGGTCACCTACAGATTACAATTAATAACTTAGAATTCCATTTTATAACATTATACACTGGCTTGTATATATATATGTATAGATTATATATAGATTTATACATATATAAAAACTCACACTGCACCAAGGAAACCATGCTTATTGGCATAAGCGACAAAGAGAGCGACAAATACCGCAACGAGGAAAGTGCACCTTAGAACTTGTTTCCTTTTTTTTTACAATTGATATCGATATATATGTGTGTGTCCCAAAGACTCAACTCAGTGCCAAGAGATTTATACATCCTAAATTTATATTTGTTAGAGCGAATATTTTTTTTTTAAATTTAATAAGGAGAGGGAGACACAGAAGACAGACTCTCGGACTATCCTGCCATCCACCGGAGAGCGGGAGGGTGGGATGAGCACAGCAAAAGGAGAGGCAGGAGCGTGTGGCGGCCTCAGCCTCTGAATTCTCAAGAATTCCCGGCCTTTTGAAGGGCTCGAGGAGCCTTGAGGAAGTGGTCAGAGGATGAGGGTCAGGACCACGCACCTCCTCTGAGAACACCTGCATCTGTGGTTGCTCCCCCTTCGCTCAGCTCTCCACCCGCCTTCCAAAACAAAACCGAAAATCACCTTTGAGCGAGAGGACCCCAGCCGGGGCGCAGAGAGCGCACCCGGTAAAGAGGGAGCGGCTGCCCGCGGGATCAAGGCTGGGGTCCCCGTTTGGGGGCGGCCCGGCTGCCGGGCTCCTGGCCCTACTGCTTCTCGGGGGCGCCATTGACCATAGGCCCGTACAGGCCGCCGCCGTAGGTGGGCTCCTTGTGCACCGCGGCGGCGGCGGCCGAGCGGTCGCGCATGAGGTCGCTGAAGGCGTAGTCCATGGGCGGGCGGAAGCCGAGTGTGGGTACCAGGCCCGCGGTCGAGTAGGGAGCCATGAAGGCCAGGCCGCGGCTGTGCGCCGCTGCCGCCGAATAGGCCAGGCGCAAGGGGCTGAGGCCCAGCGGCGCGCCGAGCGGGTAGGCGCCCGCGTCCGCGCCGAAGTGACTGGCGTTGGGCTGCAGTGGTGAGAAAGCCGAGCGGCTGCTCAGCGAGCCCAACGCCCCAGGCGCCATGGCGCCAGCCAGCAAAGGTCTGTGGTGCGGAGGAGCGGCGGGGCCGGCCTGCAGCGGCGCGGGCAGCCCGGGCCCC
>LNAC01000087.1:4182702-4291137 GCA_002007465.1 Ailurus styani | reverse complement strand
CCCCCGGCAGCGGCGGCGTCGACGCGGCCCGGCCACGCGTCGTCCGCAGCGGCTACTGCACCCACTGCGGCCTTATCGGGGGGCACGGTGGGACCGAGGCCGGCCGCCAAGCCCCCGCGGTGGTGGTTCAGCACCTGTTCGATGGCCTGCACCACGTCGCCGCCGCAACCCTGCAACACCAGCTCCAGGACGCCTCGCCGGTGGCCCGGGAAGACGCGCGTCAAGATGTCCAGCGGCGTCCGCTGCCGTGGACCCGGGCCCCCGCCCAGCCCTGGAGCGGGAGCGGCCTCTGCCTCTTCTTTGTCAGCCTCGGAACCGGATTCGGAGCCCAACGGGCTGGCGGAACCCGGGCTGTCCTCCTCACCACCGCCTCCCGGGCCTGCACTGCCCGGGCAGCTCCCACCTGCCTCCTTGGAGGCCCGGGCCAGAGGCGACCCCGAGAACGACTCGCCGTCGCCGTTCTCCGAGCCTGAGCCCGGCCGCACCTCCGGAGAAGATGTCCCAGGACCCGAGTCCGCGCCATCGGGTGATAAGGGCTTCCCCGGTGGCGGCTGCGGGCTGCCAGGGCGACCGGTCTGAAGCAGCGTCTTGGGGAACAGGTCAAACTTCTGTAACTTGGCCTCTAGGAGGGGAGAAAAGGGGATGTAAGGAGTGATTAGGGGCAGGGAGGTGACGGAACCCTCAGCACATCAGCCCTTTGGACCCCAGTTTCCTCTCTCTCTCTGAACCAGACAACCCTTATTCACTGGGCTCCGGTCCCCCTCCTTTTTTCTCCAGCATTCTTTACTCGCTGAGCCCCTACAGTTGTCTCACTTCCCCTACCCCCCAGGGTGCACTCTTTCTGTACCAGAACCCCAACCACCTGTGCCCTGTAAATTCAATGTCCAGTTCCCCTCTTCCACATCTGTGTGCCAGCACCTCCACACTCTTATCCCTCCTTCCAAGTCGTGCCCTGACCCCGAGAAGTGGCCTGGCCCAGAGTTCAAGCAGGAGACAATATAACTTCCACCTATACCACCTACTGTATAGAGGACCCCACTCCACACCCATCATTCCAAGAGTGAACCCGGCCCTGGGTGCCCTCTGGCCCTGGGCAACATAGTTTGTTAGGGAAGGCACCTTGGGTATCTAAGAGATCCCGAGCCTTTCTTCAGGCAAAAATAGAACCCTTACTTCTAATCCACACTTCCCAAAATTAAAACCTAAGTTCTTCACTCCCAAGATGAGGGCTAAGATGGCCCCCAACGGCCCCAGCCTTAATTTCTTCCCTCAGTAGAAAAAGGCAAGAGATTCTTGAAGAAGAGGGTGGGGCCAGACGGGGAGTAGGGGGGTTAGAAATGTGGGGATCGAGGGAAGCCAGAGAGTCCTACTCTTGAGTGGGGAAAGAAGCTAGAAAGAAGGAGCAGGCGCAGCAGGCGGTTGTCTGGGGAGCATTAGGAACTTGAGAACAGTAATCACACGGGGAAAAGGAAAGAGGTGTCTCTGATACCTAGAGAAAGCGGTGCGGGCCGGAGGAGGAGGACTGGGAGAGGGCCGGATTTCTGAAGAGAGTTGGGAAGGAGCAGAAGGAACCACGCCAAGTGGAGAAGAGCAGAACCAAGGTTAAAGGTTCCACGCTGGGGACACCGAGCCAAGAGAGCAGGGAAGGTGGGATCTGGCTGCCTTTGGGTAGAGGAGATAAGATCACAGTGTCTACATTTGGGCCCGCGGTAAGAGAAAGGAGTAAAGGGCAAATTCTTCAAAAAGGCGAGAAAGAGTTTTTGTGTTTGTGCCCCATATCAGGGCCTGGGTGCGCAGCGAACTCTTAGCAGTGGGGCGTTTGGAAAAGGGGATTCCACTCTTTCAGTACCAAGGCAAGTCCCTGGGCCGCGTGCCCCCAGGCCCTGTCCCTGCTCCCTTTCCTCCCGGCCCGGCCGCGCGCTCACCTGAGCTCCCCGCGCCCGCTGCGCCGCCTCCGGTCCCCGCGGGCGCTCCCGCTCCCGGCCCCCCGCCATCGGCGGCGCACACGGAGCCGAAGACCTCGTAGGCAGGTCGCGGCGGGATAATGCCGTTGGCGGCGGCGAGCGCCAGGCCCTCGGCAGTGCCGTAGAGCAGCTGCAGCTCGCGCGCCTCGTTCTCCTCCTGCGCCTGTTGCCTGCGCAGGGCCACCTGCGCCGCCATGACGCGCTGGCGCTCGGCGATGAGCGTGCACTTGGCGCACAGGCAATCCTTCCAGCGGCAGTAGCGTTTGTGGCCCTTGAGCGCTGACACCACGCCGTGGTTGCGGCAGCGCGCGCACTTGGGGGTCCGCGGGTACTTCTCGGCCGCCCGCAACAACAGCGGCGGCGCTCTTAGCAAGCCGCCCGCCACGCTCACCGGTAGCGACGCGGCCGCCGCCGCCGCCGCTGCCACAGACGCCACAGACGCCACGGGCGGCCCCGTCGCTGTCGCCGCCGCCGTCGCTGCGCCGGGCACGCTAGGCAGCTCGGAGCGCAGCTCCATGGCAGGACCTGGCGTAGAAGACCGTGGGAAGAAGGAAGAGACTGGCCGTGAGGAGCGCACGGTGTCCTAAGCTACAGCGTACCCTCAGGGAGATCAGGCTTAGGGAGGGAAAATTCGGTCGCTGAAGTTTGGCTAGTGGTTGCCAAATTGCTGGAAGGAGGTACCTTCGGATCCCCCTTGTAAAGCCGAGCTCCCCCACCCTAGTCCCACCAGAGCTCTTCTTATATCTGATTTATGCGCTGGGTCTAAGATTTCGTTTGAATCAGTGGTTCCGCTGGAAAAACAAAACAAAACAAAACAAAAAGACATATAAAGTTTGAAACGTCACTGGTTCAGGTGTATACAACGAGGGGTTGAAAAAGAAAATATCCCCCCAAAGTTTAGCTTAATTGGGGTGAGACGGGTAGAGAGACATGTTTGTTTGATGGGACTCGCATTAGAGAGAAAATTTTGACCCAGAAGTCAGACTAGATACCAAGAGCAAAACAAAACAAAAAAATTCGAGAGGAACTGCTCCGTTTTGTGGAAAGGTGAAAAGGAGGGAGCTATCAAAGTGCACAAGGCATAGAGTTCAGCTGGCTGGGTCTTAAGTTTTTCTGCTGGAGGGAGCAGGAGAGTTAGAAAAATCAAGAACAGAAAAGAATAACTCTAGGAAGTAGAGTGAAGGCTACATAACAAAATAAACATCTCAGGAGCGAAGTTAGGCCGTGGGGCCCCAGGGACCCTGGAAATGTGGGGGCTATAAGTTTCATGGTGCGGGGCCTCCAGGGAGTGGGAGAGAAAAATGAGTGTGATGAGGTTAGTAGGCGTGGGGAGAGTTAAAGAGAAAATTAAGTCTAAGAAACTTTGGATAGGCAAACACAGCCCGAAGGTTAGCTGGAGGGATGAGGAAAACAACAAAACCCAGCTGATACGGATGTCTGGGTCCCAGGGTTCACGTAGGGGAGAGAGGTGTGCATGAGAAAAAAACAAAACCAAAAACACCTTGCAGGCAAAGGTTGTGGATGGGGGTGGAGTAAAACCTGTGGCAAGATTTTTAGCCCTGTAGTCTGGAAGAATAGTTGGAAAGGAAAACGTATCTTGCGAAAAGTTAGATATTACAGGTGGGAGATCCTTTTCCTGACCGTCTCATACTGCTGTCTCTTCCCCTCCGGGTTTAGGGACAGAATCATTAGACACGCCCTCCCCATCCTGGGATCCCCGCGGGACCCTACTTGGGTGCAGATTCTCGAGTTCTGGTGTCGGAATTGGGTTCCTGGGACTTGGATGACCCAGGAGACAGCCCGAGGCAGGGGAGTAGCCTCTGGAACTGGCTATGGAGTCTCACCTGCGCTGTGGCCCCAGAAGGCCCAAACGGGCCCAGCCCGAGCTTCCGCCCCAGTCTCCTCTGGGTCCTGGAGTCCCCGCCAGAGCCCGGGACCGGGTCCTGGTGTCTCCGCCCCAGTATCCTAGATCCCTTCCCTGTTTGAGCTGCGTTTTCCCTCAGGCCCTTGGGGCCGCGAAGTCCCTAGGGCCGGCGTGGCCCGGGCCTTGTCAACAGGGCCCGCAGGCCGGGCCGCCTCCCCTGCCCTCCCTGCGTCCCTCAACTACCTGCCTTGGGCTCGGGATCCTCCTCCTCCGTTGGCGCTTCACGCACCTCCCAGCTCTGCTCGCGTTGCTGGCGCTCTTGGCCTCTTCCCCTGCCCCCTGGTCCCTTATCTGACCACGTCACCCTCCTTCAGTCACCATGTCCGAACTTCCGGACCCCCTCTGAACGCTGCGCAGTCCAACCCTTCCGTCGGAAATCGAGCCAGGGGACCGGTTAGGGACCGGCTGGCTGGAGCTCGCGACCCGGCCCTCACCGCGCGGCGTCCCCTCGCGGAGCGCGCGGGACGCTGCGCACAGCCGCGCCCCAGTTGCCCGGCGCTGCCAGACTCTCAATGAGCCGCTCGCCCGCTCTATTGTTGCTCCTTAGGGCTCCATTAGACAGAATCGGACAACAATGTGGCGCCTGCCATTGGCCAGGGGAGGCAGCCAGCGCTCTGATTGGCCGGGCCCGCGCCCGGGGAGCCCCGCATTCTACAGTGTCCGAAAGATTCGAAACTCCAAAAGCTCCACCGAGTGCCACCGGGAGGGGAGGGGCGCGCCGGGGAAGGAGTGGAAAAAAGTAGGCTAGGAGGAGCGTTGAAAATATCGTGACAAGTAGTTTCCGTGCGCCCGAGAGCGTGTGAATTGCGCCTAATTACCGTGTCCGGTGCGCCTCTACGTAGCCGTGTGTAACCCCTCGACTTCTGGGACGCGGGCTTGGCTGCGCCGCCCTCACTGACCGGGGGCGCTTGGCAAGGCCGAGTTTCCCAAGTGGCCCTGGTGGCCGGGGGCGGGATAGGGGCAGGTGACAATTCAATTACTGCGGTCGGGGTGGGGGTGGAACGGGAACTCGAGGGTGGGGAAGGGAGAGGGCATATGGCATAAATGCCAATAGGATTTTTCCTGTCTCTTTCCGGCTCTGTTGCGTTGTGCTCCCAAGTTCGGTGCGTTTGGGGTAGCGGGGGGCTGTTGATTTATTGGTGTTTTTTTTTTTCCTCCTGCCGCCTTTAAAACACAGGTCCTTCATTTTAAAATTCCTGGTATGATGGGCATCAAGAAGGGTAAGTGTGGTTTATGAGGATTTTTGTTTTTAAAGAGGAGCCGGGAGAGAACTGAGATTGCGCTTCCTGTCGGAGCCCTCGGGGTGCCCTGCACTCCGCATCTTTCCTCTCCCCGCCCCCTAATTCCGTCCCTTTGCCCTCTCTTGCTCTTTCCTCTCCTCACTTCTGCAGCACCTCGATTTCTTTTACGTGGTGGTGGGATTCTTCTTGTCAGTGTTATTTCGAATTTACAAAAAGTTAAATTTTCTTTTTTAAACGAAAGTAAAGCGTGGCTTCTCTGTCTCCCCAGATCTTCCCGCACGAAAGACGCGCATCCGTCTGTCGGTCCTTCCGGGCCTGAGACAATGTCGCCACGGACCCCCAGGACTAGTTTTAACTTTCACCTTCCTCTCCCCTACTGACGTCACGGCCCTGAGGAACTGTTCGATCTGCAGAGGAGGTAACAGGTTTTGGATTTTGTTTCCCTTTTGAATGGCAACATCTGGAATTAATGCTGCAGTCCAAGGGCAGTGTCGCCTTGGGTTTCTCTGTGATTCTCTGTGCCCTTTCTGTCTTTGCCTCGTTCCAGTGTGCCCTCACTCTCATTTTTATTCTCCACTTTTCTCGTTCCCTCAGAGTAAAGAAAATTTGTTTAAGGGGAGAAAGAGTTTTCCGAAACGTCTTTCTCTCTCCACTCCCGACCATGCGTTTCCGTGATGTCCTTTAGAACTTTCAGGGCCCCGGGGTTCTGGCCCGTGCCGCCTGGGCGCGCGGAGGTACTGGGCATGCGGACTCGGCCCAGGGGCCTCGGGAGGCAGCCCCTTCCCCCTGGCACAACTCGTGGGCCCTGACGCGGGGGCTGGTGACTGGGGGAGGAAGGCGCGGAGACAAGAGGGGCCCCACCTCAGAGCGCTGAGCCTTGCGTGGGTTCCTCCTGGAAGCCAAACCGGAGGGCCAGGCTGAGGGAGGGAGGAGGAGGGGGAGAGGGTGGGTGTGGAAGAGCCAGGCGAAGAGCTTCCAGAAAGCTGACCAGGCCCGCGCCCGAACCCCTCCGACCCTGACTGGGGTCTGTGATGGTAACATAAACCAGTCCCTTCACCCTTAGGAAATTCCACTCGCTGGAGCCTGGGAATGAGTTTGTGAGAGAGCAAGGGGTCAGCTCTGCCGGTCTCCCGGCGTGGAGTGAGGTAAGGGAGTGAGTCTGGAATAACAGGTCCTGCAGGAGTGTAAGACCCAGACCCCCACCTTATAACACCTTGAGGTTATAAGTTTAAGCAAATCTCTCTGTTAACTGCACCCTGGCAGGAGGATGTGTGAGAGAGAGGAAGGGCTGCACCTGGATCCCGCCCAGTGCTGGGCGCCTTCTCCCAGAGCTACATTGGGCAAAATTTTCCAGAAATCATTTTAAACCCCAAACAGATTGAACAGTATGGATATGCCTAGCTTTTGGAGGGTGGTGGCCCAGGCACTCCTCTACTCACTTGAAGCCAGGCCACTGTGGGATTCCACAACTTCGGTGGAGTGAACCTGGGGCGAGCCAAGGCTTCAGCCACAGGACTTGAGAACCCCAAGCTCTCCCACTAGTGTGTGAGGAAGCTCATTTCCTTCAGAGGGAGAGAAGACATATCCTGGAATCTAGCCCCATCAGAGGGAATCTGCCCACTCCTAGAGCAGGCTTCTCTTTCCTTGCTCAACAGGTCCTGGACCTACATACAACCTTTCTTCTGGTGTACCCGAGGTTGGGACGTTGGGGGGTTGGGGGTGCTCCTGTGAGGCAGTGTGTGTCATGGATGGAGGGAGGCACAGTAACCTCCCCAGGTGGAGGTCACTGCATTCCTACTTCCACAGGCCACTCGGGGGTTAGTTTCGGATTTGGACTGAGGTCCCCAAGGGGGGCAGAGCAGAGGGGGGTGGCTGCACAACTGCCAGCAGGAGAGGAAAGCATGCCCAGATTCAGGCTGCAGGGTCTACCTCCTACACTTCCTACACCAAAGTGTGGCTTCACACCTGGACACAACCTGCATGTGGGACCTCATTCTGCACAAATCTTGGTACATGCTCACGCCTGCATGCGGTGACCACCCATGGGGTGCACTTGTCTTTGACGCCTGTCTTCCCACCCAAGAGAACCCCTTCAGAAAGTCTGATTGAATTCGCAGTGCCCTAATTATCATGCCCTCATCCTAGGATTTCCACTTAGAACTTGACCTCCCACTCAGATGCCCACAGACTCCCTAGTCAGTGACTAGACACCTAGACCCGAGAATATGCTCACACAAGTGTGCCTTTGCTTGTCCCTGGACCCAACCCTATTCTAGGGCCCTGAAGTTGGGCCCTGGACAGGCAAACCCAGACAACCGGGACAAATGAGGTGGCTAAAGGGCAGAAAGCTCATCCCCACACGAGCACACGTATACACACTCCCTCGCGCATCTCCTCTTAGCTCAGAATCATTTGCTGTGCCGGCTCCTGAGGGGCCCGGATGAGCTCTCCCAACCACGAAAACCCACCTCCACCCGTGTTTGCTGCCGGCCCCAACCTCGCTATTCCCGCCCGGGCACGGGTGGGGCAGAAGAGATGGCCCGGGTGGAGACCCAGGGTGAGGCTGGAGTTGGGGGTTGAGGGTGCGGAGGGGGTTGGAGGTGCAGCCCGGTGGCGCTGAGTAGGAACGGGGCCGGGGCGCTGATGGGGGACCCGAGAGGCATTGACTTTTGCGCTGTTTGCCCGCTGCCTCGGAGCAAGCAGACGCCATCTGTTTGCCGGCTGCGGCGCGTCCCGTTTAATTACCCTCCCGGCAGCCTAATAGAGATGATATTAAACTAAATCTTTCTGACATTAAAAGTAATTATCCCCAAACCAGTGGCTCCGGGACGGAATCGCCCCTCCCGTCCCCAGCCCTCCCCTGGCCGCTGCAGATTCCGTTAGTTTGGCTAAGTCTTTACCCGGAATGGGGCGCGGAGAAAAGGCAGAAGGTGCCTTTGCGAGAAGGAGTCTACGCAGGCCGACCCATAACGATGTTTCCCTCACAACCACAGACGCACGAACACGCGTTTGGATACACTCACATCTGTACACACAGACAGACCACGACAACATTTTCCTCCGGATCAACTCTCGAGCCACGTTAAGTAAGACTCTCAGCCGCGTGCACCCCTGGGTGGACAGAGAGGCGCAGCCTGGTTTGCTGTCCCCGCCCCCGAGCCCGCTAAAATGGCCCTTTTATGGGGTCAAAGCCACGGATCCGGTCTAGACCAGGGCCAGGGCCCAGGCACAGTTCTGCACCCAGGAAGAACCTCTGCCACCCTGGCGCCTGACTTCTCGGCGCTCTTCCTGCGAGGGGCCCTGCGCCTCGCGCTTTCCCTACAGGGTCTTAAGTCGCGCCACATTCTGCGATACAAAGTCCTATTATTCCACTCGACAGGTGAGAAAACAGACACAGAGTGGTGAGGTGACTGATCCCCCATCCACAAGCAGTACGGGACAGAGGAGAATTCGAACCCGGGGGTGCCAGGGGAGACCCCTACCCAAGGCCCAAGTTGTACACAGTTCCAGGCGCGGCCTCAGACTGGGCGCGGCGGACCGATGGCCCTTCTCCTCACCCTCACCCTCTGGGGCTCGCGGGACCTGCAGGTGCTCAGCCTCTCCTCCGGCCTTTGACTCCCCAGCGGGGAAGTGGGCGAGGGAACCGCCCGAAGTCGGTGGATCTGGATCGAGGGCACCGGAGCTGAGAGCTCGGCGGGAGTCCCCAACGCTGAGCCCCGGCGCCGGGCCGCAGCGCTCCTTTGGATCAAGCCCGGGAGTCTGCAAGACGCGTGCGGGAGCGGCGGCGGCCCAGTGTCGCCAGGCTTCCTGTCTCCACAGCTTTCTGGTTGGGTGCATCGGAGCCTGGGACCAACGCGCTGAGAGTAATGTCCATTGCCCAACTATTTGCTTCTATGTTTGAGTGCCTAATGTGTACCACTACAGTGCTAAACGCTTGGCGTGGGTTGTGTTGCTTGGTACCCAGTCCTTGGAGAGGTGTGATGTTCCACGTTTTAGAGACAAGTCCTCCGAGGTTCAGCGAGGCGACGTAACTTGTCCGGGGTCACGGTGCTGCTGAGCGTCGAGGAACACGGGAACATAGATCCCACTCCCACCCAGGCATTTTCCTTCTCATCTTCATTTCCAGTCGGGTAGAATCAGACCTAGAAGCTTTCGATCGCTTTCGATACCATTCAATTGATAGATCATTCACGGAAACACGAGAGAAGGGGTTTTTCATTAATTTCATTCATGTTGAGCACCTAGTAAGTGCCAGACCCTGAGGCCCGAAGATAAATCAATTGTGATGGCCCCCTGAAGAGCTCCTTGACCAACTAGGGGCACAGTCACCCACGAATGACCTCATAGTGAGAAACAGGGTTGAGGTGGGAGTGGGGAAAGGAGGGACAAGGCAGACTTCCTGAAGAAAGGGATCCCTGAGGTGAGACGTTAAGTTTCCCAAGTGGAAACATCATTATTGCTTGTTCTGATAAAACACTATAAAACATTTTAGACAGTTCAGCAAAGCATATTTGGAAATTTTTTTCTGTGTACGTACCTTTACAAAAATATGCTTTTTGTTACTTGCATTTTTATGTACAAACCTGAGAAACATTTTTCATATTAATATATCTACATAACCTTTAAAAATTGCTTAATATTTCCATGTATGTATGTACCTTTATTTAGCCAATTTTCCCTTGAGAGGTATTTTATTTGTTTCCAATTTTTGTTACAACAAACATTACTACAATGAACATTCTTTGTGAATTTGCCTAATTATTTCCTTAGGATAAATTCCTAGAAATAAGATTGGTCAGAGCCCCCCTTTTTTTTTTTTAAGGCTTTTGATAGCTACTTGTCAAATAGCCCTCAGGAAAGGTTGTGTCAACGAGCACACTCAACAGTAGTGCATCTTGCTGGTCTTTTTATTCATTGCCAATTCGGGCAGGAAAAAAAGAATCTTTTGTCATTGTAATTTACATATCCTTAGTTATTCCTTAGGGTTTTTTTTTTATGTGTTAGTCACTCCTGTTTTTTTTTAAATCTGTGTATATCCTTTGCTTTTTTTCTCTCATAAAGTTTCTCCTTTCCTTAATTTGTAATAGCTGTTTATATATTAAAGACAGTAGCATCCTCTTATCTGTAACATATGCTGCATTTCTCCTTTTGTGTTTTATCCAGTTTTGTTGTTATACTGAAATTTTAAAAAATTTTATGTAACCAAATGTCATTTTTCTTTATAGATTTGATATACAGTAGCATACCAAGGGTTTTTAAAATCGAACTTTCTGAGAGGACCTATATTTCACTATTTACATTTATATATTTAGTTCATTTGAAATTAATTTTGGTGGAAGGTGTGAAGTTTGTAACTTAATTTTTCCCCAAATGATTAGACAGTTATCACAGCACTACTTAATGACCCATCCTTTCCCCTGCTGACCATATGCTGTATACTAAATTCTCAGATGGTGTTAGGTCATTTCAACACTTTCTCTTCTAAGGAGCGATTTACTTTTACACCAACCTCACTCAAACATTATTTAGTTCTGTAATGTTTAAGGTGGCAAGCATCTTTCTGATTCCTGATTCTTCTTTTTCAAAATTCTCTTGGCTATTTTGGAAAAAGAGTTCTGAAAAAAATACTTTAGAATTTTTAAAGCTGGTTCTAAAGGGAAAGTAAAAATTTAAAAACCCGTTGGAAATTTTATAACTGCCTTTAGAAGTTATTTTGAGGGAGATTATATATCTTCACAATATGGGATATTTCCATCTACAAACCAGTGTGACTTTGATTTATTCATGACTTTTGTGTCTCTTTGTAAATTTTGTCATTTTGTTCCTATAGTTGTTTCTTTAGCATAATCTTTAGTATTTTATGTGCCTATCGTGAACAGAATCTTTTTGCCCACCTTTTCACAATGTCTAACTGGTTATGACAGGAACATAAGAAAGTTACTGATCATAGTACATTTATTTTGAGACTGGCCTCCTTTCTGACCCATTTTAAATGAGTTCTCACAGTCTCCAGGAGCTGAGTTTGGAAGGACCTGGAATTGACTGGGTTGAGGAAGGAAGGGAGGGGCAATTCTGCCCATAGGAAATGGTGCAATGGCCCAAGTGATTTGCTGGCTTTCCTAGGGCTTTGACAGCCCTGTGCACCTCAAAGTGGTCTTCTTTGGATCTTCCTTCTCATGGTCTCCACCTCACAAGGGGGCCTTTGGAAACAGTGATTCCAGGAATCAGCCCCCAGGGCAACGTTCCACCCAGACTCAGAGCCTTCACAGCACTGTGTGGCCTCCCTGCTAGAATTGGATTGCTTGGAGGACAGCAGCAGCCAGGCCAGCGCATGTAGGGAGAGGTGAATGTGAAGATGAAGGGCCTCAGGGCGAGGCTCTTGGGCAGGATCAGCCTCTGCTAGAGTGCAGTGTTGACTGGTCCTCAAAGTGTACCTTGGGCGTCCCCAGCCCCATAAACCCCAGGTCACTGACCAAAATGAAGATAAGGGAGGGAGATGGGGCTAAGAGGGAGAGACCTAATCTGTTGGCTTAGGCCACACACACACACCCCTTTGGCATCTTTCCCTCAAAGAGTTCTACTCTGACTTCCACCCTCCCCTGCACACACACCTTCTACTCCCTCTACCCCCCATTTCCTGCTGGGACTGTGCAGTCTCCTTCCAGGCTGTGTATGATGGTTGAGTTCCAAGCTGCTTGACTGGCTTGGGGCCGGATCCTGGTTGGGAAGGAGCCCAACATGTTAACTCTCTTTCCTGGCGGGGTCCTGTGTCAGGGTGGGGAAGCTGGTGGACAAATGGGCTTTTTTTTTTTTTTTAACCCCCATGGGTGGTTCAGACTCCAGGCTTGCAGTGACATAGATGCATAGATGCCTCCTTCAGGTGCCCAGGCCAGACAGTTACCTGGAACACTTCTACTCACCATTTAGGGCCCAGCACTCAGGATGCTTGTCAAAGGCATGGTAGGCAGACGCCAATGCTGCAAGCTCTCTAAGCACCTCCTGCATTTTGCCCTCTCTGAAACCACACAGCCACCCATCTTTGGGTCCAATTCATATCAGAGGAAACTGAGGCATGGGGAGGAAATGATTTTCCCAGGGTCATATAGCTAGGTGGGAGAGGGATGAGAACTGTTCTTGGCATCTGTGGAAGAGACTGGTTGGAGACTAGAAGGTGGAGTTGAGGCCACATTCCCTACCCTAGTTCTCAGGACTGACCCTCTAGGGATAGGGTAGGAGGATGAAGGCAGCTCCTCCTTTGGTGTTGGGAGCTTTTTTTCTTGGGGGTTTCTTCACTCCCTTCTGAGTATGTACAACTTCCCTTTGCTCCTCAGGACTGTGCTTTCACTGCTGGTCAGGAGTCTCCCACCATCCTTCATGTATCCTTAGCACCCTTGGTCACAGGGTCTGGCTGAGCAGGCTGCCAGTGTGAACACTGAGCTGGGGTGGAGTTCTGCATTGGTCACATTCCCTCCTATGTAAGATGGAAGTAAAAAGAATGCTTTCATGGGGTCATTGTGAGGATTCGATAGTGCAATTCATAGAAAGTCCTTCTCAGTGTCTGACATGTAGTAAACACTCAAGGTATGTTGGATATTGTTATTTGTTAGGCAGTTGCATAATGAATGAATTCTTCTTTTTGCCTTCACTCCAGAGTGGAAAACTGTTCCCTTCTCAGTATCCTCTTGCCTCCATTTAAAAAAAGGAGCTGGGAGCTGATAATAGGAGGTGACTTCTGCTCTTGAACCATAATCTGAAAACGCCCTCCAGAATCAGAATTCTGAATGGATGGTCATGGTTCAGAGACCTTTTGGCAGGCTTGGGGTACTCAAGGTCCAGAGGGACTCTGGGCCATCTCCCGCCCTTGGTCACCTTGGTCACTCCCACCACCTTTTCCAGGGGCTCTATTAATCAGAACGTGTTTCCTATAAAGCATAAAGTGATACCGTGCCAGTAAGAAAGGAGCATCACAGCCCAGAGCTCACCTCCAGCTTCTGGAAGCAACCCCTCCTGTCTCTTTTCAGGGCCTCCACTATTTTGGGCACACCATAGTTCTGCTGGTTCCTTGTTGGACTCTGCAAAGGCAGGGGCTGGGTTCTTTGCCCCCATGTCATAGTACCACTTTTATACCAGAGAACATGGTCTTTCCTTTTGTGTCCATGACCTCCTATAGCATGTTAAAAAACTCATAAAACACCCCCCCCTTTTTTCATATATATCAAGAACCTGAGGCATGTAGGTGATACTGCACAAGTTCTTCATTGATGCTTGCTGTGGTTGAAGGCATGCCAGGATGGAGCCTTGCTCAAGTCATTTCACTGCTCTGGGTCTCAGTTGCTCCATCTGTAGAATGAGGAGAGGTAGACCTGCTATATCCAGAAATGTTCTGAAATGAGAAAAGGACCATGCAGACCCAAGTAGGAAAAGAATGATTCGTATGTGGGATGCTCCATCCAGCTGAGACCATGTCATTCCCCTCTGGAAATATAGCAAAGTTCCTGGCCTCCAAACCTGATTTACTTTATGTGTGTTTCCACTAGACTCCCCCAAACATAAAGAAGTTCCAGTAAGACTCTCCTTTTTGCCAAATTTTCAGAAAAAAAACTATGCCAGTGTTACCAATGTATGCCCAAGTAAGGCAGATAACATTTCCAGGGGCCTGAGACCTCAGCCCAGAGATGCAGTCTTCATTTTGATCCTGTAGGATGCTTACATTTTCTAACTCTTGGATCTCAGATAGTCAGGCTTGGGTAGTGCCATTTATTACAGAAGGGACTCTGGCCACAGCCTTTAGGTGTTGTTCATCTCTCCCAGAATTCTATCTAACCGCCCAAACTGGGGGCTTTCTCTAGGTTCCCATGGCTCCTCGAACTCCTCTAGCATTGACCACACTGCCCTGAAATTGGTGGCCCCATCCCAACCTGGAAATTCTGGGACAAAGGTAGAGACTGAGAATCCAGTGTTTAACAAAAAGCATAAATTATGAATAGATGAGTCAAAACTGATGCTATCTCCATAAGGCAAAGGGCACTTAAATAGAACTTCAACTAAATGCAGGACTAATGGGCGCCTGGATGGCTGTCGGTTGAGCGTCTGCCTTTGGCTCAGGCCATGATCCCAGGGTCCTGAGTCAGACTTCCTGCTCAGCGGGGAGTCTGCTTCTCCCTCTCCCCTCTGCCCCTCCCCCCTTCTCATGCTCTGCTTCTCTCCTGTGCATGTGCACTCTCTCTAATAAATAAATAAAGTCTTAAATAAAATAAATGCAGGTCTAATGAAAATGCATGATAAAAAAAAAGATTGGCTTTGGAGGTAGACAGGGTGTGTTATATAGCAGTTATGAGACTTTGGGCAAATGATTTAACCCTTCTAAGCCTCAGTTTATCAATGTGTGAAACAGGGATAGTATGTTCCATCTCATAGGGTAGTTTTGTAGTTCATTCATTTATATAACATTTACTGTGCGTGCCCTGTGCCAGGCCCAGTGGGGGCAGACCTGTCATGGTCCACAGAGGGGGTGCTTCTGAGCAAATAATCACAATAATAGGATAAGAGCTCTGCTAGGGGCAAACACAGGAATTAGAAGAGGCCCCTAACCTGGCTCTGGGGATTCCATGAGACTTTTTGGAGGAGAGGTAGTGGAGTAGAGTGGTAATAGCCTGAGCTCTGGAGACAAAACACCAGCATTTGAATCCTGGCTCCTTGGTTTACTAGCTGTGTGACTTTGGGCAAGTTACCTCATCTCTTGTGCCTCAGTTTGCTCACCAATAAAGTGGGGATATTAATAGCTCCTACTTCACAGGGTTGTTGTGAGGAGTGAAGTACTTAGTGCCTGGCATTCAATAAACATGATGTAGATGTTCACTATTTATCAAGCACCTATATACTGTGCCAGGTCTGCGTGGAAGGATAAAACAGATCAGATTGACACAGACCTTACCCTTGCGGAGTTTATACCTTAGGCAAAATCTGAGCTGAGTCTCAAAGCACAAATTGCTTCCTATCTAAGGAGAGTTTGAGAAGAGCAGAGGGCAGAGGAAGGAATTCAGGGCTGCTGACATTTTACAGGCAAGCAGAGCAGGAAAACTCTGCAGAGGAGACACAGGGGAAACTTTCAGAGGAGTGGGAGAAAACTAGGGGCGTGCAGTATCCTAGAAAGTGTGTGGGGATTTTTATTTTATTCTCTTACCTGTGGCTTAGAAGTTACAGCTACAGGAGCTCAGGGCCAGGGCTGGGGGTGGGGCGTATCAATGAGGTGACACAGAGAAGGTGTAAACTTCGGGCTCAGATCCAGAGTGGAATCTCAGCTCCCTTCTAACAGCTGTGTGTCTCTGGATAGTGACATTATTTCTCTGAGTCTCAGTTCCCCTAATTGTAAAATAAGGATATTAGTAGCAGCGACCTGGCGGAGTACTTCTGAGAATGGCGTGGGGGCGACACTGTGCAGGCCTTACCAGGCTACTCAACAGGAATTCCTTTACCCTTTGTCTCTTCTCAGCAGCTCTGGTTGGTTTTGTTCCAGGTCCAATTAACTAACTGCTTCAGTAACCGCTGCGTGCATGACTGCTATGTCAAACCCCGGGCTGGCTCTGGAAATAAATAGGTGATTATGACCTGGTCTCTGTCCTCACAATGTTCCCAGATGAGCAAGGTGACCAACTGCACACAGACATCATTTCTTTGTTGAAACTCAGTTAACTAAGTCACAATTTCCTGTGTGTTTACTATGTACTAGTCATTTTGCTAGGCCTTGAGGATAAGAAGTGACTTAGACCCTTTGGAGGGCTCACAGTCTGGGGTGGGGGCAGGAAGAACATGTGAGCTGAGTGTTACAATTCAGAGTGGCCCAGCGCTCCAAGGGCAGTACCGGGTTGAAGGTTCATAGCCTAACTTGGAGGGTATGCGGAGGGTATAGCAATGGTCAGGGAAACCATTTTGGAGGCAATGAAATCTAAACTGAAAGTGAAGCACAGAGAGGTGGCAGGAGTCTGGTGGCAACTGAGGGGATAGTGTCCAAGCCAGAGGTGATACAAAGCTGATGCTTTCAGAAAACTGCAGGTGACTCAGGATGTGTGTTGAGGGCATGGCTGGAGGTAGATGGGAAGGGAGGTAGGGGCCAGATGACTGGAGTTTTAAATGCGAGGCGAGTTTAGATTTCATCTGGAGGGCAATGGTAATAAGCCTCTGAGGGTATGAAGGCATGGGTGTGGCATGATGACGCAGGTGTTTTAGAAAGCACTTTCTGGGAGCTGTGTGGAGAATGGTATCAAAGAGAGGGACTGGAGAAAGAGATATCAATTACGATGTGGTTTTATAACCCAGGTGAGCGACAACAAAGGTATGAGGGAAGAAATACCCATGGGATAATGAATGAAGGAGCAAGGAATGGACTTTGGAGATGTCCAAGATGTAGAAGTTATAGAATCCTTCTTAAAAGATTGCATGTGCTTAAAAATAAAAGGGATTGCTTAAAACCTGGCCCCTGACACACTGGGGAATGAGTCATTTTGGAGAGCTGAATTCTCTATGGAAATGGGCCTTTACCCATTTTTGTATCCATCAACACTTTAAAAATATTATTACTGTGATTATTTGAAATAATAAAAGGTCATACTTTCTCGAAGGTGGCACTGCATTGACATAAACAGCAGGAGCTTTAGAGTCAGAGGTCTGGGTCCCAAACTCTGCTCTGCTCTTAATTAGCTATGGAGCTTGGGCAAGTCACACTTCACCTCTTTGAGCCTGTTGCTTCAAAATGGGGTCAAGATCACCCATTCGACAGGGTCGTTGTGGGTTTACATGAGGTAATGTATGTAATGCTCTGAGCACAGTACTGGGCACATCCTAAGTGCTCAGCAAGTTAGTCTCCTCCTCCCTCCTTCCCATCATGTCCCAGGCTTAGCCCCTGGACACCCATAACAGTGACACTAGGTGCAAGGCTCTTTAATCTTCCCTGTAAGGCCCCAGAGGCATACTCTTGGACTTCTTGCATCTGCTTTTCACATTTCCTGTATCGTCCCCCATAAACTGCCACTTGTCACTACCATCACCCACTCTCCTTTCCTTTTATAATCCCATTTGAGTTTGTAGACCAGATAATAGCTGACTGCTTTATGTGTTAACTAATTGTTGAATGTTAGTTCATTTAGTCTTCACAACCTTATCAACCAAGTGCTATAATTATCTCCATATTATAGCCCAGATGTGCAGGCACAAGAAGGTGAAGTGACTTCCCAAGGGCACACTACTAGTAAGTGCAGGAGTGGCTTGGACCCAAGCAACATGGCTCCAGAGGCTATGCTCTCAGCCACACTTTATGTCACCTCTCAAAACTGAAACCACAACTAATAGTGTCTAAACTAAGAGTTAACAGAATGAAGACCAGAGAGCAAGTCTCTTTCATTGGTATTTCCTTCCAGACCACACTTTCAAAATACAGCAGGGAGGAGCTGTAAAGCTAGAGGTATTATTAGGGGTCACCTTCCAAAGCAGATTATCTGAGATGAGAGAGAAGCACTAAATGCAGAGAGAGGTTCAAGGCAAGAAAGCCCCACTGTTGGATCTCTCCCCACCGTCCCTTGCAGGTTGCAGCTTTCTTTTAGATAAAAACGTGGCTTGATGAAAAGAATGGACAGATTCAACTTCCCAAATAGTCTGATGGTGTTTGCATGATGTAAATGGTGGTTCCAAATTTTCTGGCATCAATATTGCCCACTGAGAATCTGATGAATACAGATTTCCCCTTCCAGAAGATTACATTTAAATTTTTATACACAACTGTAGGGGATGCCAAGATCCATTCTTGGACATGAAGTTTAGAGATTCTTTATAGAAGATCTGTGAATCTGAAAATCAGAGCCTAGGGCTTGAGTCTGGACACTTGTACTGACATTCTGTGTGACTTTAGGCAAGCACTGCCCTTTGAGCCCCATGTGCAAAAATGGAATGATCATCTCTGCCCTGCTTCCCGTACTGTGGTGGGCTGTGATGATGAGTGTAGAAGGTAAGGGAAACTGCAAAATGCTATCTGAGTGTTATCAGGACACTGAGGTTCGGAGAGGTTACTCACTTAAGGTCACACAGCTGTGAAGTGGCAAAACCAAAGTTCAAACTGGAAGACACTAAAGTCTCCAGTGTGTGTGTGTATGAGAGAGAGAGAGAGAGAGAGAAAAGAGAGAAACTAGAGAGAGAGAAAAAAAGAGGAAGGGACGGGAAATGAGAAAGAAAGGAGAGAAAGAGAGAGAGATGTCTCTCCAAGAATTTTTTAAAAATGATCAAATGAAATAATGCAGGTGAAAGGGTTACATAGATTGTGAAGTGTGATGTTTATGTGATTACTCCTGAACTGAATTTAGGATTCCATGGCCCACCCACCTGTGGGATCCGGGACTGGGTGGATGAGGAGCTGGGAGGGACAGTGGAAGTGTGTCCATCAGTGATGCTGCTCATGGAGACCATGAAGATCCTCTCCCCTATCCAAATGAACAACTTCTGTGCTTTGGGGGAAATCTGTCAGAGCTCTGCAACATCTGTAAAACCCAACTTGCGTACTTAGGTCAGTATGTGTAGCTTTGGGAGTAGCAATTTTAATGCAACTGCAAACTTATTTTATATTTCTAATGTCACCAAATAAAACCTAAATCTTATCTTCTACATTAAAAAAGAAAGATTCCATAAAAGATGTTCTCATCCCATTCAGACTTTGGATGCTTACAATTCAGAGATAAACACCTGTGTGTCCCATAAAGCTAGTGGTGCCAAAGCATGGCAACATTGCAGACCAGAAACCTTCCCAAATCACACCTTCTCAGCGTCTGTAGGAAACTGTCAATACTTCCTTAAACCTTCAAACTAATACTCCAAACATACAACTGATAATCCAAGAAACACAGAGGAATGAACTGGAATGGAAGTGAGGATGACATGGAGTCCTCGAACTTCACTTTAAACAGCTGGGCATAAGAACACTGAGCCCATGTTCTGATTGACTCACTGCATCTGGCAGCTGGGATGTAAAGCCCAAGTAAGTTTAAGGGCAGGAGGAAGAGTTGCCGAAGGACATTGCTATTTCTGTGATAGCAGAAGTTACTTAATAACTTCTCCTCTTGTGATAGGAAGTTACTTGAAGTTTTTCTTAGAATCTAACTTTATGTAAGTCACTTTAATCTTGTGCTTGTAAGAAAAAGCCCAAAACTGCTTTGGTCCCTGGTTCTGGAACTCAGTAGACCAGAATGATGTCAGTGAACAATGACAATTAGCTGAGGCCTTTCCAGGCAATGGGGGCCTATAGGATAGGATTTCATGAGACTGAACAAGGAGAATCTCTCAAGACAGGGTTGAAAAAGGGTATGTAAACTTCATACACATCAAGAAGCATTTAATAACTTTTATGAAATTGGTTTCAGAGTAAAGTCTACATCACTGGAATACAGAAGTGAAGCTGACAGGGCAGAACAATATGATGAAGTCAAACCCAAATCAGATGGAACAGGTTAACCATGAAAGTAAATTCAGAGTCCTGACTCTCCGACTCCCACCCACACTCTTACTGCTGTTCCTGAGTATGGCCTGGGCTCAGAGCTATAGCTTCTGCGTGGCAGCTAAGGTCTACCTAGAAAAAGAAGGGTTGGTGCCCTAATGCATCTGTAGCATTGGCAATGGCTGTCTTTGGGGCCACCAGGTTAGGAAGGTAGGTGTGGACCAAAAAAAGGAAGGTAGGAGTGGAACTGGAGAGGAAGTATGCAGGTTGAACTCCCCCATAGTGAGTGTCTTTTCCTTTCAGCCTTCCTGGGAGACCTCTGGAGCTGGAGAAGGCCTGACCCCAAGCAGATGTAGCATTATCTTTTAGGAACACATCTCTTACAAGAGAGTGTTCAGGGAGGTCCCTGGTTGGAGCACCAGAGAAAGCACACAGGAGGAATTTTCCTGGCCAATATCCACTTCCAGGCAGAGAGAAAATGACCATCCATATCTTGGGCTTCAGTTAGAGTCTTCTGAGAATCCCTTGAATAGGGCCAGGGGAAAAACCCAGCACTTAGACTGTACTTTGGACAAATACAAAATGTCAAAATCAGAATCCCAAACCCTGGGATAGAGACTACAGGTGACATAAAAATAGATATGGAGAAACATCCCAAGACTAAAAAGAAATCACTGGCTGTGAAGGCATAAATGCTTCCATGAACTAAACTTCAAATCCTGGATCCACAGATTTACAAAAATCCACATTTACTAAATCATTCCCAAATTATTACATGTACCTTCAGGCAACATGTCTTCTGAGCTGAGGCCCCAAGTTTGTTCTTTTAAATATATGAGGTCAAAATTTTCAGCCTTGGGGTGAGATCTCTTTCATTTGAAATGGGAATCTAGTATCTAATACTGAAACATTAAAAGAATGAAATAGTAGACAAGGTTTTACAGTAGGGCTCAGAGTCCATGGGGTGGCTAATCAGATTTTGGTGATAGACCAGGTACTTAAAATACCAAGTAACAAGGTCCCAACACAAGATGGAGCAGAGGGAGAGAAAAGCAGGAGAGAATTATGTTTGGTGTACGCTGATGGACCAGCAATCTGGGAGCTGGTATCCATGAGGTTCTAATTGCCCAAATGCAAACCTAACAGCAGCTTCTTGCAGCTGGACCAGATACCAAAGTCCTGATACTGGTCCTCTTCACACTATCTCAGCATTCAGATAATGTGCTTCAACAATTTTCCACACTGCACTGGAACAGCAGATAACTCCTAGATGGAACCTGGAGACCCAAGGCAGCCACAATAAATAAGTATCTTGCATATATGTCAAATGCAGTCCTCAAACACAACCTTATATCTAAGTAAAGAAGTCAGAAAGTTCCAACAAAAATGATATGCTTTTTTTCCTACAACAATGTTTAATCTCCATGCTGAGACGTCCCATTTGACTTTTTTCCCCATGCCTTTTAAAATTAGGTGACAAAGTAGAAATCCAGTCATGAAAATAAAAAGGCAGAGGTGTATGAGCCCTGGATCAATGAGACATATCAAATACATAGCATCCTGGTGTCACAGGGCAGACAGAACTGTCCTAGACAGTGTGGGGAAACGATGGGCACTGGAGAAGTAAAAATTCTACTTCACGGTCACTCACACTTGAACAGTGCATTAGTCATTGAACAAGGGCAAGGTGAAGGGGATAAAGGAAGGCTGCAGAGTTGTAATTCTCTATGAGGGTTGGGAACATATACTCGTGGATGGGAAATTTTAAGTAGCTATGTTTATTATTACTTTTTTCCAGCAATCTTGCAAGAGGCAGAAGTGTGACATTGAGTTGAGTGAGACGAGCGTGTAGGTGGGTTGGCGAGGAGCCCTTCTCTTGACACAGGCCTCTGGCTTGTCAAGGAATGGCTGGTTCCACTGCTGGGCCATGTTTATTCTTTTGCTTCAAGGAAAAGGGTTTCTTGAGGGAACAACTTTACCTCCAATAATGATTTATTTGGGTCCAGCTGGGTTACCTAAAAAGAAAGAAAACATATTTAAAAGATTAGAATAAGCACTCTATTCTCCATACGGCTTTCAGGTCCTGCCTATGCATACTGACTCTCAGCCTGTGCTGCAGTGGCCCGAGCATTTCCAAATCTATTATCTTATTTGATGCTCAGTATAAACCTGTGACATAGGTGGTACTATTTCCATCTTAGAACCGAGGGTTCAGAGAGGTCAAATCTCATAGGTTAGTGGAAGAACTAGCATGTGGCCACAGGCAGGCGCAGCTTCAGGAGACTGGACCTCTTCCTGGTAGGTGGGAGGTCTGTGCTCCTGCACTGCACATCTTGGCCCACAGAACAGGAGCCCTTTAGGAAAGGGTACTGGCTAAACAACTAATTAGCATTCTTGGGGACCTCTGCTTGGTTAACTCCTGACAGCATAGAGGGACTTTTCTGCTTGGTTAGAAAAGAGCTAAGTCTTTGGGACTGATATTCTGGCTAAACCTTCTGGTAGTAAACTGGACAATGCTTACTCTACCATGCCCAAAGATGCATACCTCCACTGAGAAGAGTCTCCCTAGGGAGGCATATTACAGTCTCCTTGTTGGTGGGGTGGGAGGATATTTAGTTTGCAAAAATGAGTCAATGCCATAATAAGACTATATTTTAGAAATAAAAAATCATTATTTAATCATATGAACTATAGAGAGTAAAGCTAGACAAAGCCTTGGCTCAGGTGGGAAATACTAGTCACATAGGAATCCTAAAGTAGCTTTATGACCTCCTAGGCCGGGGGCAGGGATGGAGGATTTATGAATTTGAGAGTGAGAGAAATAAACAGAGTTTTTGTATTTATCAGAAGGGAGTATGAATTTTAAAAAGTTGAGAAATACGAGTTTAGTGGAAGCGACTAGGCTTTGGAACCAGAAAGATTCCAGTTTAAATCACAGCTGTGTTGGTTATTAGCATTGTGTCTTTGGAGTTAATATTAACCATGCAGGACTGATATGAGGATTAAATGAGAAAAAATATATAATTAGCAGTGTCCAGCACAGAGCAGGTGTTTAATGATGGCTACCATGTATGTGAATAACTAAGGATGGACAGACACACAGGTAAATGGACAGGTCTGAGTGTGTGTGATGGGAGACTGGGTAGCCTGCTATGTGAGGTACAGAGGCTCTGGGCCTGTGGTCCGCAGAGAATATAGCATCTAAGGCTGGCAATCTTGTCCTCTGCTCAACTCAAGCCATACCTACTGAGATGGCTCCACTGTCTTCTCCTAGTCAAGGGGGATGAGGGCCCTGGGAGGCCTAGTGTCACAAGCAGGCTGGAGAGTTGAAGAAGGAACACTATCTTCGACTGTATCCAGATGGAAACCTGGTATGCCCCAGGAGGGTCATTAAGGAGACACATCAACCTCCAGAATCCTCTCTGCTTATAAGGAACCCAGAGCAAAGCGGCTCTACTGTTATCTCTTGGGTTCTGGGCAGATGGGCAGGCAAGGCGGTGGGGAGGGGGAGGGGGCAAGCTGCTGGCAAATGTTTACCCACTTCCCCAATTAACATACAATATTGCGCTGTCTCTTGTCAACAGAGCCTCTGCTTCAGACTCATTGGTATTTTCTGCCCAGCTGCTTCTGCTATTGTTCTTAATTAACATGCCAGAGCTCTTCCGGCATCTTGTACTTTGTTATTTGTGGTTTGTAAATATGATGTTTGTTGGGAGAAACCATGATCATCATAGTGTCAGAGCCTATGCATACCAGCAGAAATGCTATGGAGCAAAACAGGCTGGGAGGCTGGAGCCTCGGGCCCAAACTGCACCCTGCCTAAGCTGTCAACACACCAGGTTAGAGGTTCAGAAAACTGTGTCCCAAGAAAGTTAAGTGATTTTCTCTGTCACTTTGGGTGAGACAGCTGGGACTTGAAAAGGAGGAAACTGAAGTTTCTTTTTTTTTTTTTTTTAAAGATTTTATTTATTTATTTGACACACAGAGAGAGAGATTACAAGTAGGCAGAGAGACAGGGAGAGGAGGAAGCAGGCTCCCTGCTGAGCAGAGAGCCCGAGATGCGGGCCTCGATCCCAGGATGCTGAGATCATGACCTGAGCCGAAAGCAGAGGCTTTAACCCACTGAGCCACCCAGGTGCCCGAAACTGAAGTTTCTTGAACACCTATTACAGGCCAGGATCTTCATGTTATTTAACTCAGGTAGAGATGGCAAAATTGAGGCTCAAAGTGGCTGCTACTTGTTTCAAGGCCACGTGGTTAGTAAGGGTCTGTCCATACAGTATAATGGTTAAAAAGACTGAAGCAAATTTAAATTCAAATCTCTGTTCTCTCTCTTTTTTTTTAAAAATAAGACTTTAGTTATTTATTTGACAGAGAGAGACACAGCGAGAGAGGGAACACAAGGAGGGGGAGTGGGAGAGAGAGAAACAGGCATCCTGCCAAGCAGGGAGCCCGATGCGGGGCTCGATCCCAGGACCCTGAGATCATGATCTGAGCCGAAGGCAGATGCTTAATGACTGAGCCACCCAGGTGCCCCAGATCCCTGTTCTCACTTTACTACCTATAGACCTTGAAGTTCTACAATCAGAGAGCATAGGTTTTCTCATCTCTGCGATGAGAATAATCAGTTTTGCCTTCATAGGCTGGTGTGATGGTTAAACGGATGGTTGGTAAAGCTTCTGGTACAGTGCCCAAGCCAGAACATGCTCAGTCAGTGGTAGCCATTACTGGCTCTCAGAGTGTTGCCTTGGAGAGGGGTCCTGGGCTCACTTCAAAGCTGGAGCTCTTTTCCTGAAGCCTCCTGGAGTACAGGCCTGCACCAGGCTGCCTTTCTAATTTCTGCCTTGCTGCCCTGCTAGGGTAATGCCTCAGTAACTAGAGATACCCTAGGGTTTCCATGAGGCTGTGCTGAACTACTTCACAGCAAACATGACTGTCTGGGGGCTGTTCCGCTGGTACTCCAGATCAGAAGCAATTATTTTCTTCTTTGGAGGTCATTTTAGAGAGGAATTTCAAAGTGAACAAGGACAACCTCTGCTTCCATTCCTTTTTGCCTAGCATGGACAAAACGGGTGTAGGGGAAACTAGGGGGATGAGGTTCTCCCCTGCAAGATAAGGTGGCCTTGCTGTGGAACCACCCTGCAGTGCTCTGGGTCCCATTCAAGGGGGAACTGAGAAGTGGTGGTGGTTGTTGCCACTACAGGGAAAGGGGTATCTGAAGAACCGCAAATAGAACAGACATATTATGTGCAGTGCCAGTGGGCAGGGCTGGGACTGGTGAGGTAAAATTGCAGGGATACAAGAATTCAGGTGGCCAGGAAGAACTCCTGAAGCTGCTGGTATGCTGCTGTGCTACTTTCTTCTTCCTCCTGTTCTGTTTTCTTCTTGTGCTTCCTAACCATCGTCATAGCAGCAACTATCATTTATTGAGTACCTACCATGTAGCTGGAACCATGCTAAGTACTTTATATATAGTACTATAGTCCTCAAAAAAGCCAAATGAAGTAGGTATGATTAGTACCATTTTACAGTTGAAGATACCATGGGTTATCATATCAAGGTGCAGACAGAATAAGAGTTCACACTCAAGTCTGACTCCAGAGCTCATGCTAAACAGAATGCTTCTCACTAACATGTCAGTAGGCTGCCTTGTGGCAATGGAGAAGGAGGGACGGGTGGGGACAGTGAGTGCATTCTCTCATGTTCCTAGAAGCATTCAAATAAGGGCATTTTTGAGAAGATCATGACGATAACTGTAACAGCTAACATATATTCAGCATTTACTTTGTACCAGGTATATGCCAAGCACTTTGTATTTATAAAACAATTTATATAATAACCTTCTGAGGTAGGTACAATTATTATTCCCATTTTACAGATGAGAAAACTGATCCATGGAACACATTAAGTAACTCGCCCAAGGTCTCAAAGCTATTCAGGACAGAGCCAGGATATGAATCTAGTTTTGGAATCCATATGTTGAACTGCTAGAATATTCAGCCAGGGGTGTGGCTAAAAGCAGATCCACCCAGAGAAAAAAGTTGGATGAGATGACCCTAAGGTTGTTTCTAAGCAAGCTTCTAAGATATAAGATCTTCATTTTAAGAATGGCAAAAGATCAAGGATCAGGAAAAAAAAAGTCCTGAAACGTTTATAAAATACGAATACAAAAACCCAATCTTAGTTTGTGTTCTGCCATTTACCTGGGACTTTACTGAATTATTGACTCTCTAAATCAACAGAGAAACCCACCCTTTGGGACTCCTTGGGAGAGGAGGAGCATTCTCAGATAAGAGACTTTGTCTATGTTAGAAAAGGAAGGTCAACACCTTGACATTTTATTCATTATACTTAGGGAACCTGAATGATATATTTTCTTATTAAATTAATACCTTAGCAGTTTGGTTTTGTGAAATTTGTGAAACTTTAGTGAAAGTTGTGAAACTTGTTTATGTTAGCAAAAATGGGACAAATAGAGCTATTCTTTCCGAGGTCAATTTTCTCAGCAGTTTGAACTTTCATATACATGTTATTTCTATTACTTCAATTCCTTTTTTAAAAAGTCTAATAACACTGCTGCTGAGAAAAATGTGAATCAGTGTGACAGAATCTCATCCTAGGCCATACCAAATAGAGTCCTAGAATGTTAGGGTGAGAAAGTTCCTTAAATAAAAAGTCCAACCCCTTCATTTCACAGGTTGCCCTCCTGAGGCTCACAGAGGTTAAGAGACTTGGCCCAGGTCACAAAGTTAAGAGGCAGATGTAGTACTCTAACCCTAGAGTTTTTGACTTTTGTTTTGGGGTTCTTTCTAGCCACACCATTCTGCCTCTCACTTGAAAAAAAATACCTAAGCATAAATATACTACTACTACTAGGCTGGTGGCTACCTGAAAGCAGGAGCTGAGTTGATTCTAAAAATAATAGTAGAAGCAATATATGCATAGTACTTTATAGTTTACAATATATTTACAGAAACGTTAACTCACAGTCCAATAGCATAGATATTATTATCAGTCCTTGTTATTTTACTTAATTTTGCTGAAGTAATGCTTTTATTTTGAAATTGAATAAAGGTTAAGTTTGGATCTAATATTTTCACATTTAGGAAAAAATGCTAGGTTCAACAAATGGTGCTGCAACAACTGATCACTGACATGCAAAAAAAAAAACAAACAACCAACAAAAACCCCAAACGGATCTATATGCAGACCTTACACCCTCTCCAAAAATTAACTCAGAGTGGATTACAGACTTAAAGGTAAAACACAAAACTATAAAATTCCTAGAAGATAACATAGGACAAAACCTAGATGACCTTGGGAATGGCTTTGATTTTTTAGATACAACACCAAAAGCACAATCCACAGAAGAAACAATTGATAAGGCTGGACTTCATTAAAATTAAAAATTTATGCAAAACACAGAATGAGAAGACAAAAAAAAGAATGAGAAGACAAGCCATAGACAGGGGAAAAATATTTGCAAAAGACATATCTGATAATGATTATCCAAAATATACAAAGAATTCTTAAAACTCAACAATAAATGAACAATTAAAAAATGAGCCAAAGACCTTATACATACCTCATCAAAAAGAGCTACTACAGATGGCAAATAAATATTTGAAAAGATGCTCCACCCTATAATATGCTATCAGGGAAATGCAAATTAAATGCCACTACATGCCTATTAGAATGGCCAACATCTAGCACACTGAAAACACCAAATGCTGGTTGAGGACGTGGAGAAACAGGAACTCTCATTCATTGCTGGTGGGAAGGCAAAATTGCACAGTACTTTGGAAGACAGGTGGTTTCTTACAAAACTAATCTTATTCTTACTATTTAATCCAGTAATTGTACTCCTTGGTATTAACCCAAAGGAGCTGAAAACATGTCCACACAAAAATCTGCACACAGGTGTTTATAGAACCTTTATTCATAACTGCCCAAAATCTGGAGGCATCCAAGATGTCTTTCAGTAGGTAAACAGATAAATTGTGGTGCATCCATAAAATGGAATATTATCCAACACTTAAAAAATGAGCTCTTAAGCCATGAAAAGACGTGGAGGAATCTTAGTGCTAAATGAAGTAAGTCAATCTGAAAAGGCTACATACTCTACGATTCCAACTATATGACATTCTGGAAAAGGTGAAACTATGGAGACAGTAAAAAAATCACTAGTTCCAGGGGTTGGAATGGGGAGAGGGATGAGTAGGCAGAGCACAGAGGATTTTTAGGTCAGTAAAAATACTTTGTGTGATACTATAATGATGGTTATATGTCATTATACATTTGTCCAAACCAGGAGAATGTAAGTGTAAACCCTAATGTAAACCACAAACTTTGAGTGATAATGATGTGTCAATGTAGGTTCATTAGTTGTAACATATGTACCACTCTGGTGAGGGATGTTGACAATAGGGAATGTTGATGATGGGGGAGGCTATACATGTAAGGGAGTATATGGGAACTCTCTGTACTTTCTGCTCAATTTTGCTGTGAGCCTAAATCTGCTCCAAGAATATGAAGTCTTTAAAAAACATGCTAGGTTGCATTTTTTTGAACATTCCCAAGGTATTTTATTATACCTTGGAAATAAATGTCCTGCAGTAGTACTTGGAAATCATGCTTTGGGAATTAACCACACTCTGTAGATTAGGAAAAGAGATCTAGAGATTGTGTTTGTCTATGACAGTATAAACAGTAGAGGTAGAACCAGAACCCAAGACTTCTGATTAGTTTCCTAACACTTTCCATTATAACTCCCCCACCTCCTTTAAGTGGCCTAATTGTGTTCTTTCTCACTCCATGAATTACAGCTTTAAGGTTCAGTTGTGTGGAACTGGGAAGCAATAGACCACCAGTGGTTTCTCAAATGTATTCTTGCTTTTAGAGTAAAATTTGCATTTCAGAAAATTCCAGCATCTCCAAGGGGAGAAAAGCTCTGTTCTCATATTTTCTGTAGTATTTGGCTGCTCCCCTCTGGGCCACCAGCACTACCACTTTCTAGACCATGCTGTGCTGGCAGCATTGTGAGTGGAGGGAGCCTTGCACAGCCTGACCCCCAGGAGCAGCCCTTGGCTACAGTGGTGGAAAATTTACAATCCTTTTGTAGCTCACACAGAGAGAAAACACTAGAATCTCACCCATACCCTTCTTCCTCCTTTTGCCTCCTATTCATAGATGTGAACTACAACTAGATTCCATCATCTACAATAGACAGACAGACAGACCACACAGCCTCTGTAAGCACTCACTCACCTTTCAGCTCTCAGCAAGCTCTCCCTCCTCCATATTCCTTTGTACTGATGGCTAAGGCTGTATATTATCTAATGCTGTCAGGATGTAAAGGGCCAGAATGTATAGGTTCTAGTTCTGGCTCTAGTGATGCAACTTTGGATAAATCACTTTTCTTCTCTACACTTTAATTTTTGCATTTTTAAAAATGTGGGGGTTAACGATTCAATGGGGTCAACTGGACTGCTGTTGGGCTTTGGAAACAGAAACACTTGGGTTCAAATTTAAGCTCTTGGCCATGCCAGTAAGATGCTTAGAACTCCAGCTTCCTTCTCTAGTGCGTGAAAGGGTTGTTGAAGGGATTAAAATAGCCAACACAGAGCCTCACAAGTGGCAACTATTAGGATTCAATGTCTTATTTATGTCTCAGTAGATGTCACTTGTATGGTGTGAGCTCCCCAATGACCTAGGGAGAGAGACTTGCATTGGATTCCATTGCTAAAATCTCCAAACTCCCTGATGACCGTGTATAAGTTACTTAATTTTCTGGTTCATTGTCTATTTATAATATTGAGACATTTTTGCCATCCAGAGTTGTGAAGATTTAATAAGATGAAGCTTATAACCACAAAGCATTTCATACTCATGTGTCCATACGGAGGGACCCTGGGATGCTTTCCCCATCTCTCACACAGGGTGAGATGAAGACCTATCTGTTTGGTGAGTGTGGGTGAAGCATCTAAGTTCAGCCCCTTCCTTTCCCTTTCCTGGAGTCAAACCTGCTTCTCCAGTTGTAGACTAAGGATTTTGTGGGCAAGTCTGCCTAATTTAAAGAATATATCAGTAAGCCCCCTGGCTGCAGATCCCAAACCACAATCTCTGATCAACTTTCTCAGTAACAAACCTGATATTTGTATTCCCCCTGAGTCCTATGTCTGTCTTTCAGTTGGTCTTATGTCTTTCAATTAGTCTTGAACAAGTGAAGGGGTATTACTTAAATGACACTGAAAACCCTGAATACCCCCACAGCACTAAACAAGTGCTTAACAATTATGATTTCATGTGACTTGATGTAAGGGTCACAGCTCTTTTTTTTCCTCAAAGTCTATTCAGCCTTGATTAGAAGATGAGAATCACCTAGTCAGGGCATTAATCAATTCTAAATACATTTCCCACCCATAAAGCCACAACAAAGCTTGTTCTTATAGACATGCTTCTTTAAACAAGTTATCTGAACACAAAATGAGTGTGCTCACAAACTTCGTTCTGAAGAATGTGTACATAACAATGCACTGTTTTACAGCTCTCACACTACCTTCACATATTTTATCTAAACACCAGCGCTATTCTAAGAAATTGGGCTTATTCTCATTTTAACAGATGAGAACACCAGTGCTCAAGCAAGGACATTACTTACGGTCATACAACTAGAAACTGGTGGAGCTCACATTTGAACCCACATCTTCTCACTTCAAATCCTGAGCTCTTTCTACCCGAGGAGGCAGTACAAAGGCTGCTTATGTAAGTTCTCAAATTACACTGAAGCTGAATATATATATATATATGTATCTGTTTTTGCTTCTGTTCAAAATTAGCATTTGCTTTGAGCATGGGAGAACTAATTTTTTTTTAAAGATTTATTTTGGGGAGATAGAGCAGGGGGTGAGGGACAGAAGGAAAGAGAGAGAGAAAATCTCAAGTGATTCCCTGTTGAGTCTGCCAAATGGGGAGCCCACAACCCTGAGATCATGACCTGAGCTGAAATCAAGAAGTGGATGCTTAACCAACTGTGCCACCCAGGTACCACCACTAATCTTTTTGATATACTAGGAGTAATTCATTCTGTTAATCACTGAATTAAAAAATCCATATTAAATACAAGTTTAAAAAATAATCATTAATGTCATCACTACCAAAGAAGTTACCATTTATTTGGCTTTTTTTTTTAAAGATTTTATTTATTTATTTGACACAGAGAGAGAGAGAGGTGACAAGTAGGCAGAGAGGCAGACAGAGAGAGAGAGAGGAGGAAGCAGGCTCCCTGCTGAGCAGAGAGCCCGATGCAGGCCTCGATCCCAGGACCCTGGGATCATGACCTGAGCCGAAGGCAGAGGCTTTAACCCACTGAGCCACCCAGGCGCCCTATTTGGCATTTTATAAGTGCCACATGCTATACTACATATTAGTTGTTCTACATATTATCTAATTAAATTGTCGTAACAATCCTATGAGATAAGTACTCCTGTTATTCCCATTTTATAGATGAATTCTCTGAGGTCACAAGTGGTTAAGGGATTTGCCCAGGGTCACACAGGTAGAAAAGATATGGCTAGAATTTGCACCCAGGTTTGTGAACTTCCATACTATATCTGATGCATCCCTCTTCATTGCCTCTTATCTGGTCCTACTTCTAAACAGAGAACAGTTAATGTTCCCTTGAGCATAAAAAAAGCATGCACTCTGCAGCTATATCATAGCTCATGTCCCTGTTGTGGTATGAATTTTGTTATTCCCCACAGGAACATAGGCTATCCTTTGTTACTGTTAACTTGGTCCTAATAGCTAATTGTCCATATTCTTTAAATGCCTCCTGATGAGCTGGGAACCCCTGAAGAGGCCAGTTACACCCACAAAGTATCAGAGGAAGAATTTAAGAACTGATCTGCTGGTCATACGCCGGTCAGGGTGTGAAAAGCTTTGGTAACTATAGAGTCTTTTGCAAACATAAAGGATTCCTCCTCCTCTTCATCAAGCACAGCAAAGCCAGTTTTAGCTCCTAGCAACTTCTCTACATTTGCTGTAGGTGGTAATGCAACCCCAAAAGGAACTTTCAATCTGGATGGGCCCCACTATGTGACTATTCTATAGCTGATTTTCATCCCAGTTTCCTGTGTAGTTTCTGGACCAATATGTCTCCTTGGATCACAGGAAAGCAGAAGCACTGGGGCAAGAGTGTCTAGAAAACAATGACAGATGCTCCTCTTTCATTATTAAACTGTGGCAGAGTAACTGGTGTGTTATAGAGTGAGACTGGGTGGGCTTCTGCAGTTGCAGAGAGTAGGGTCCTATAAGACATTTTCTTTCCTTGACTTTTTTTTTTTTTTAAGATGGGAAGAAGGGAGAAGGAAAGAAAAGTTAAAGGAAGAACAAAGGGAGAGAAGACTGAAGTGGCAAAGGGATAAAAATTATATCTTGTAGGTTGTTCTACCTGTTCTTTGTTTTATCACATTACAGTAATGGTGATAGTTCACCATTTTCTGGGAGCTTACTAGTGCTAATTCTTCTAAGTGGCTCACAAGCACTACACAACCTTGTGAGGGAGGTGTTATTACCTCCACTTTAAAAATGAGAAATAGAAACTCAGAGAGATTATATAACCTGCCTAAGACTGCACAGGCAGGAAGTGGCAGAACAAGGATCTAAAACTAGGTCTGGCTCCAAAGTCTGTGTTCTTAATCACCACACCAGATAGTATTAATATTGTAGTCATACACTAGACTATTCTAAGTCTCTTACTTTGAAGGACCATCCCCTTCATGTAACTGAAGCACATTATCTCCCCCAAATAGAGTGTATTACTATGTCAGGCATTTGGACAAATTTCTAGCTCCTTAACGGTCACAAACCCAGTGATTATTAGAATTGTAGGGGATTTTTATTATTTAATTAATTTATTTAAAAAATTTTTATTTATTTGAGAGAGAGAGAGAGCAAACACACATAAAGAGAGGGGGAGGGAGAAGCAGACTCCTCACTAAGTGGGGAGCCCAACGTAGGGCTCAATCCCAGGACCCTGAGATCATGACCTGAGCCGAAGGCAGACGCTTAATGGACTGAGCCACCCAGGCGTCCCTGGCCAGGGAGGGGGGGTGTGATTTTTAGAGGATATCTCTGTAATAGATGGGGACAGAAAAGTCCAGTGAGGGAAAAGAACTTACCATAGGTTACTTAGCATTCATGGCAGATATGGGACCAAATCTAGATTCTTCATTCCCAGCCTGTGCCTTTAGACAGGCTTTTTAATGAAGACACCAACTCTAAAGTGTCACTAATGTCAAAATGGCCTCAAACTTGGCATATTGTCAGGAAGACCCTGAATATCAAATGAAAGATGTGACCCTCTCCTTGCATTGGTATCCTTGACAGCCGCTTTGGTCACTATACTATTAAACAACAGTATTAGGAGGGGAAAGCTCCGAGAGAACAGAGAGGCTTTTATCAAGATAGGTAGCATGGGGGTGGGAAGGAAAGCCTCTTTAGTGTAGACATAGAGGTACCAAGTGTGCAGAGTAAATGTAAAAAGCAGAAAAAGAGTAAAAGAATAGCATAAAAAAATGAGAACAGACATGTGTCTTCACTCTGGGAAGATAGTTCCCAAGATCAGTCCCTCTTGGGCTCTGGAAGACATGATTTCAAGTAAATAAAAAGAAGTCCTACTTTATAGAATGGTTCACAAGCTCACTGTCCCTGCAAGCTTAATAAATGGGGGTACAGGCAAATTCATGAATGAGGATTCTATGGTGTGGCAAGAGAAATCTATGCAGATTAGCCCCAGTGGTATGCCAGGATGCCAGCCTCCTCATCCCTTCGGACAACTAGGATCCTCAGGGCTGGATTGCCTCTAACCCTGAGCAGCTTAGTGTGGATACTCCAGTGAGGCACCCAAACATTTTCAATGTGTGCAGTGATTTCTAAAAGGCTGGAAGCATTGGTCTGGGGGACATGCCTCACTTTCAGGGGCTGATATCATGGAAGGCAGCCAGGTCCTTGTATCAACAGTTCCTAAGATGCCTCTGATAAAAGATTGATCTATAATGCTAACACTGTGTTTGGAAAGAGACCTGTTAACTGGTCAGGTTCGGAACCATTACCTCAGCGTAAAAAGCTTCTGGAAAACCCTAATTATTGTTTGCCTGACAGTTTCACCACTAGGCCTTTAAATGCTAATTAGGGAGGCAGTAAGAACAAGCACTGGTGGGTTTTGAATTCTAGTTCTACATGTATGCTCTTGAGCAAGTCATTTAACCTCCAGAAGACCCAAATTTCTCACCTGCAAGCTGGTGACATCACCCAACACCAAACAGGTTCTAATGGCCTCTTTCCCTCTGGGTCTCTCTTTCACACTGTCACTTGAGAGAGTTGAACAAAATGTCTGATCCTGCCTCTCTCCTACTTAAAATTCTACATCATTCCTTACTACAACAGTATAGTCCCCTTTTGCTTTGGCCTCATTTTCCCAATTTGTAAATGGATGGCATTTCTGGCAAGGCTTATAGCACACCCATAATGGAAGACATGGCTGGAAAGACAGTATGGAGATAGATCATGAAGGGTTTGAATGTCATATTAGGTTTAGTTTAAACTTTTGAAAAAAACTTTTCTCCCTGGCTTCAGAGGGATCTGGACTGGCACGCTCGGCGTGCTCTTCAGGCAGAGTGGCTTAGGGGAAAGTGAGCATTTTGAATGCATTTTAGTACTCAAGCAGGGCCACATGAGCTGGCGTGCGTAACTCTGCATGCAAACACCGCTCAAGAGCTGGAGCTTTGAACAGAAGTTAAAAGAGTTGAGTCCCTAACGACATACAAAAGACTTGCCGGTGTGATTTATTCTGATGTATTTACTTATCCAATTACCAAAACAGCAGGAGATCATTAAATTTTCTAGTTACCAGATGCAGCACGTTCAATATCTTAAATGTTACCAAGGCTCTCTCTGAGCTATTTTGATATTACATTTCATCTGCCCAAAAGCTTATGAAACTGGAAGGCAAGAATCGTGAACAGAACAGGTGTTTTCTTTGAAGGTTGGTCCAGCAGGCACCTGTACAATACCAAACTTATACCAGAAACTCCCAGACTCTCTCCTGGACTTAAGGAAAAATACCATGATGAGACGTAGAAGTATTTAGGGGAGAAGATGCTAAGGAAGTGGTACTAGAAGGTGGCTTGGGATATGCATTTTACCTAGCCAGACTTTCTTCATGCTCATTGCCTGCCAGGTTAGGCCTCATGTCCACAGAAGGCCAGGGCTCAGAGTAGAGGAGGAGAGAAGGGAATAAGCACCCTTTGAGAGACTGCAAACCTGACCCCTAACTCTAGCACACAGCCTCTAATGTGATCTTGGGCAAGTCACTTTTCCTCCTCTGAGTTTCCTTCTGTTATATAAGGATGCGGCATCTGATGCACCACTTAGATACCTGCTAGGGCCGTCTACACAGCTTGTCTTCCACTGTGCTGTACACAAATGTCTCCTGCATAAGACTGAAAAGCTTAAACATAGGACCTGTGTGTTTCCTCTATTTCCAGCTTCCAGCAAAGAACCTGGTGCATTATATGCTCTCAATAAATGCTTGTTGAATAAATGATTAAACCAGAGATGTACGACATGGAACACTGAAAAATACAGAGCAAGCCTCTATTAACAACATTTGTAAACTTAGGTAGCAAAATAGATGTTTATTCTATTTTCTTTTGAAAAAAAAAATACATCAAATAAGTGACATTTGGGCCTAAATGTTTTGAAAGGGTGGTGGTGGCTTGGCCCCAACATTCTTTCTCTAAATGTTATCCCCTCACAGACGTTATGCTCCGCCAATTAGAGCAGTTTGTTATTCCCCAAATATATCTGGTGTTTCTCCTCTCTGAACTTTTGCCTATGTTGTTCCTCTACTGGACTATCCCTCCTCCCTAGTTCCATCTGTTGAAACTTATATATCCTTCAAGGCTCATCTCAAATGCTACTTCATCTACAAAACCAGGACTATATGAAAGAGCCTAAATTAATTCCACTCTTTGGTTCCTTGTAACAGAGTTAATCATAAGTGGCATCTTCTCCCATTCACTGGGCTGCGGGCTCTTGGAACACAGAGGCCATATATGTTTATTGTAGTCCCTCTCTCAAATGCCTATTCTACACACGCCCTGCCTGTGGGCAGTCCAATTTGCTGCACTAATACCTCTGTTTCACCTCAGACTCCTCGGACAAGGTGGCTGCCAATGTCTATTGGCAGACTTAAGATCAGTGTTTGAACTGAAATGTAGATACTGGCAAGCTGACCTTGTCCTTTGCTAAACCAGTACTCCTGTACTGTAAACTTGTACTTGACCAGGCAAAGCTACCCATTTCTGGAGGATCTAGCTCAAAGGATCAGTCAGCTACAGTCTCACACTGAGTTATTTGTCTATTATGCCTCTCAGGTTTGCCTATGAGTCTGTCTCTCCAGGTAGGTTGAATTCTGAGGGCACAAAATTAGGTCTCACTGGCTATCTATCTTCAGGGCCTAGTGTACTACTGGAAACAGTGTGAATTCAACAAATGTTTGTTGAAGGGCTGACCTACTGAATAACTGAATGGGGGTTCCCCACTCCTCCCTGGAGTGTCCACCAATCCAAAGAAAGGGAGTCAAGAAGAGCTGTATTCCCAGAACTCTTCCCCCTGGCCATATTCCAACAGCAGGCAGAGCTTGTCAGTAATTAAGAGGTCACCCTAGTAGGTCCCCTGGCTCTGGACTCTGGCTCTTGCCTCAGTCAGTCCTGCTGCAGAGACAAAGAGAGGGACAGTAAGTTTGCATCAGTTGCCCTTTCAGAAGCGACAGATTTTTCCCTATTTAAACTGCTGTTGGAATTGGCTAATTAGAAGGATTTAAAAAATCTTAATACTCTAAACAGAGAAAACTGGTTCTGAATCATTAAGTAACATTTTCAATGCATCTGAATAACCTTAAGTGACTTAGCTGCCACCTGATCCTAAGCTCTGGCTCAGATAAATAAATGTGAAATATTGTCAAAGCCCCAGCTTATAGGAGCCTCCAGCTACAGTAAATAAAAGCTTAAGTCCCCATAAACTGCCTGGGACAGAGACATTCTCATATAAAAGGAGAGAAGATGATCTTAAATAAAGCCAGTACGACCAGAAACCCAATGGTTTTGCTCTAGTTTTCAGAATAGTGCTGTCAAAAGGGCAGGTATTATCTATATGCAGGTCATTTCATTACAGAGTCACATAGTATCAGGGCTGAAAGATTAAGAAAGCACTTATTTTAATATCTTCATATTTCAGAAACTAAGACCCAGAGAAGTATGTACCTTGTTTGAAATCACACAAAAAATGGCTGAAAGAACTGAAATTCTGCCCCAGATGCCTGGCTCCCAGGTTAGTTCCCTTCCTAGTCTATCACACTCTTCTGAGAATGTCCTGGTGGAGATGTCAAAAGGAGAGACTCGTAACTGGCTGTTAACAAAAATACCTGAAAATTTTAACCAGATGGGTGACTTCTAGAGCCTAAATTCCAGAGATTCCATGGTTCCCCCCAAGACTTTGGAGTTCTCTTCCATGACTACGTGGGGGGAGGGGACAGGGAGAAACATGGAGGGAAACCAGGAATAAGTGAGGGTGAATGTCACTATACTGTGGTCCTTCTCTTGCCTTTGCTCAAGCCACAAGGATGCCATGAGTTTCTGCCTGGTGAGATGGAAAATACAAAAGTATAAACCAAATAAGAACAGTGGATGCATGAATGTAGGAATGCTTTATTTCTTTTCATTTATTTACTAAACAGATATTTCCTGAGTGTTTACTACCATGTTGGAATCTGCACTAGGCATTGGGACACAATAGTGAGCAAGGCACTATCTCTGTCTTCAAGGAATGGAGAACCTAGGGCAGGATGCAAACAAGAAATCGGCCCACTGCCATCAAAAGAAACGAAATCTTGCCATTTGCAACAATGTGGATGGAACTAGAGGGTATTATGCTAAGCGAAATAAGTCAATCAGAGAAAGACAATTATCATATGATCTCTCTGATATGAGGAACTTGAGGGGCAAGGCGGGGGGTCATGCGGGGGTAGGGAGGGAAAAATAATGAAACAAGTTGGGATCGGGAAGGAGACAAACCATAAGAGACTCTTAATCTCACAAAATAAACTGAGGGTTACTGGGGGGTGGGAGGGTAGGGATAGGGTGGATGGGTTGTAGACATTGGGGAGGGCTGTGCTACAGTGAGTGCTCTGAAGGGTGTAAGCCTGATGATTCATGGACCTACACCCCTGGGGCAAATAATAATTAAAAAGAGAGAGAGAGAGAGAGAGAGAGAGAGAGAGAGAGAGAGAGAGGGAGAGAGATTGGCCAGCCCACTGCAATTCAGACCAGTAAAGGGCTATGATAGGGAAGAGGTTCAGCAGGGGAGCACAAAGAAGGTAAGCACCTCAGTCCTAGGGTGTCAATTAGCTCCTTATTTCTCCTTCTTCCTTGACTCATTCTAATATGCACGTTTCCTACAATCAAATTAACCATTTTTCTGACTTACACTTTTACACATAATAATTCAATATTAGTTGCCCACTATGTGTCAAACACAGTACTAGGGAATACTCAAATAAATTCGACACAATCCCAAATAATTTGATGTGTAAAATTCTTTTTTTGTTTAAAAACATACATCTTACCTTCATTTCGTGACTATGTAAACTTGGGCCAAGCATTTCTGCTTTTGGTATCTTTTGGTTTTTCTAGGCCTGGATCAAGTTCCTTTTCTTCTCTGCATCTTGGTTATTTCATCTATAAAATAGGGGTCTTTTCTAGTTCTGACAATCTAAAATACATGCAAGAGGAAAGCCTGTTCACATAGGGCTCTTACGTTCAAACCAACTAGAGGAAGGAAAATGAGATAAATTTGGAAGTGTCAAAGGAATCTTCAGCTTTGGGGTTCAGTCACAGACATTAAACCTGCAGCTTTGAGGTTCTGCTGCTAGGTAAAGAGCGGGGTGTGTTCAGGGTGCAGTAGGCTGGGGCTAGACTGGGGCTGGAGCTGGAGCTGGCATTGCAGTGAGGCCCGGGGTCAGGGCCGGGCTGGGGGGCGGGGGGCGGGATTTGGCATGTTGATGCAAGTGCCAATGCACTCTGGAACTCCAGCACTGGCTTTGAAAATTACAAGGAGTGTCTAGAAAAGGTTAATCTGCACATACACACGTTTGCAGTTGTTTGTATTTACAATGGGGTTATTATACAGATTTTAAGTGAGTAAAGCATGTCTGCAGAAGCACCTGGAATATTGAGCACAGAACTAATGATTTTTTATTTATGGCCAGATGGAGTCAGATTGGATTGTATGTAAAGCCTTCAAAAGTTTATTTGATTTCTGATATAGCAATTTTAAATGGTGTAGCGCTTTATAAAACCCCTTATAAAATTAACTTTTGGGGCAAAGTAAATAATTTTAAATAAAAGGTTTAGATACATCTTGTATCTAAAGGTTTAAATACATCACCATACCTATATATAATCAGTAACAGTCACGCCATTTTATGTTTGCCTGGTATGGGGAAAGGACCTGAATTTTGGGAATTAAATACTGGTACTGACATTTATTGTGCAAGCCTGAAAAATTTAAGCTCTCTAGGCTTCCATGTCCCTACCTGTAAAATGTGAATAATATCTATCTTTCAGAGAATATACTTGATTGTGCACAAAAATAAATGGTTTTTATTCATTGTCATCACTCCCTACCACTCTAAGTCCTTTGTAGAGTAGAATGGGGAAAAGCAGATTTTGTGAAGGCTCTAAATTCCATTCAGCTTCCATGAAATGGCTATAATTCCTTCAAACATATTTTTAAAACTCGTTTGTGTATTTCTTTAATCTGGTCAGGAGCATAAATGATGAGTTTTCTTATAGAGTACCACTGGTTCTCTCAATATCTCTGTGGGTTAGCAAAAACCTTTCCTGTTCTTGTCATCGACTTCATCATAACAGCTTAGATATACTCAGCATTTACTAGCTGCTGGTGCTTTATAAGTATCCGTTCATTTCATTTTTACAACAGCCTTATGAAGTAGGTACTATCATTCTTATCTTACAGGTGAGGAAACTGAGCTCTATAGAGGTTAAGTAATTTGCCCAAGATCAAGGAGTTAGGAAATAGCAGAGCTGAGATTCAGTCTGGGATGCCAGAATCCCATCTGTTAACTACTACCTATACTGTCTATCACTCATTGCCTTCAAATCCACTCTAGTCACTGCCAGGGGCATTTTCTGGTGTTGAGCTAGTCTCAGGGTTTAAATCTCTATCCTCCATTAGAAAGCGCCACCTAGACCTTCTCTGGGTACCCCGGACTAAACAAATCTGTCTCAGGTGAAATCTGCTTCCTTTTTTTTTTTTCAATAGTGAAAATCACCAGAACTTTTATTAGTTAAGGCACACTATAGCTAGCTAGTAATACTTTTGACAGCTTCTGAAACATAAGTTTCATCAAAAATAATCTTCAGATAATTTAGACAAATGAAATGTTTGAGGAGGATGTAGTTTTCAAATTGAAGCAGTAAATTGGTTTAAAAGGACACAGGGATCACTGGGAAAGGTCTTAGACAAGCTAAGAGAAGTCAGGACCAACACGCCTTGTCAGGGAGAGACAATAAGACCCAGAGCTAGAACTCTGGGCCCTAGACTGATAGTCTCCTGACCTTGGGTAGCCCATTTACCTTTGCCCTGCCTCACATTTCTCAGCTTAGAAATATCTGCTTCACCTGATAGGGTTGTAGTGAAGACCTTTTTCAAGATAGCAAAGGTAAAAATGCTTTGTAAACCTAAAAACAGAAAAGATTGTAATTTAGGCCATGAAACAAGTTTTGCTTGATTATGAAATCTCCTCATCTGTCTTCCCCAGTTTCTGTACATGGAAAATATCATCTTTCTTGTCATTTTTTAAGTTACCTCTGACGACTCCTTTTCCATCCCCATTCCTACCCCCCCCCACCAGACGTAGTTTGACAATTACCAAATCCCACTGATTCTTCCTTTCTCCTGATTGTGCTGCCATTTCTTCATCCCTATTGATGCCATTTTAGTTCAGATTTTCATAACCCATTATCTTGTCTACTGTAATAGTCCTACCTGGTCTCCCTTTTTCCCGGCTCTCCCTACTCTAATCCTTCTTGATAAAAATAACCCACAAGTTTTAGATGATAAGGAAAAGGCAAAAAGATGAAATCAAAAGACCTAAGTGGAGCCATTGCTCTGCAACTTATTAGTTATGTCAATTTGTGTTAGCCACTTGGCAGCTGTAAGACTAAATTTCTCATCTTTATTACAAGGGTTAACAGCTATCTTAACTAGTTCCAGTTTCCACTAGACTTGTTTTTGTGAGGGAAAGTACTTTGTCTAGCCTATTCACTACCATATCCCCCATGTCTCACACATAAGAGGTGCTCAAATATTATTTCCTAGATTAATACATAGACTACTCTTCAGTATTTTTTCATCTCCTATTTTAATTCCTTCTGTGCCCAACTTCATTTTCTAAATTCCATCACAGAAAAGTGTGCAATTCTCCAACATATGCTGGCTTCTATTCCTATGGTTTTTGTACATACTTCTGCTTGGCAAATGTCCATTTATTTTTTGTTTTACTTTTTATTTTGAAAAAACTATAAACTCATAGGATGTTGCAAAAATAGTACAGTCCCTTGTATCCTTCATCCAGCTTCTCCCAATGGTACCACCGTGTTTAACTATAGTATAATAAAAAACCAGGAAATTGACACTGGTATCATACTATTAACTAGACCATAGGTCTCCTTCACATTTTATTAGTTCTTACATCTATTCATTTGAGTGTGTGTATGTGAATGGTTATATGCAATTTTATCTCATGTGCAGATTTGGGTAACCACCACTGCAGTTAAGATACAGAATAAAGCTATGAAATTTATAGTCACAACCATCTCCTACAGCCACACCCTTTATCCTTATTTCCCAGCGACTACTAATTTGTTTTCCATCCTTACAATTTTGTCAATTCAAGAATGTTATATAAATGGAATCATACAATATATGCAACCTTTTGAGATTGCCTTTTTCCACACAGCATAACACCTTTGAGATCCATCCAAGTTGTTTCATGTATCAGAGTTCACTCCTTTTTATTGTTATTCTTTTCTCCTTTATTTAAATTCAGTTGTTATTCCTTTTTAAAAATACTTTGTCCCAACTCTGTTTCTTCTGTGAAGCTTTACTGATCTCCAAGTAGAATTAAAGCCTCTACTATTCCTTGGGTTCTCATTATAGCCAGCATGGACTATCACAACGCTTTTGACCTTTGGATATCTTTATTGTTCATTCATCTATAAGGGCTTTTGGTCACGTTTTGTATCTTTAGTGCCTAGCAAGTACCTGGTAAAACTAGGTATGTATTAAATGTTTATTAAATTAATAAATGTAGACTAATTTACAAGTTACAGGTAAAAGTATTTTTGAAAATGGCAAAATGCTATGCAAGTATTCTTAAAAGGCCACATAGCTCATATTATAGCTGGTCTTCATGACTCCAGACTCTAATATTTACAAATTCATCTACGTGTTTACATTCATTTGTAACTCCAAAATCCATACTTGAAGTACTTTCATGGTCACGTGAGAACACGTACAGAGTGGTGAAAAATGTGCCTGATACCCATGTTCCCAAATGAGGTCAAACAAGGTAATACTCTGCTTTATCGTTTTAGTTCTCATAATATAAACAAATGTTTATATTTGTTCTTCTGGTAGATTTAATGTCATGGTTTCTGCATTTTTGTGCTTTTTTTTGGTGATTTTGCTATTTCAGATGGCCCCCAAGCATACTCCTAAAATGCTGTGTGGTGTTTCCAAGTTTAAGGAGGCTGTGATATGCCTTGTGGACAAAATGTGTGTTAGATAAACTTCATTCAGGCATGAGTTACAGTATTGCTGGCCATGAGCTCAATGTTAATGAAAAATTATACATTAAATAAAGTGTCTTTAAATAGAAACACACATAAAACAAAGTTATGTATTGACTGGTTGATGAAAATTTGTAACCAGAGGTTCAAAGGAACTTAACCCTGTACTTCTCTTAGGAGCAAAGTTAAGTATTTGCTCAGTGTTTGTGACAACTTTATACAACATAACTACTGTGAAAAATGAAAACTGACTGTACTTTTTCATTTCTAAAACTAACAGCTCCCTATAACCTACAAAATGAAATAAGAATACGGTAATTTTTAAACCTCAGGTACACTGCTCACCACAATCTGTACCACTGACACAAAACTTTTTGTTCACCCAAAACAGTGTATTCCTCTTCATGTTGTGCCTCACTTGGCAAGATGTGTCATCCCGTGTCTGCTAGAGTGATTTCCTGCCTTATCTCCCCTTTCAGACTTGGCCTTATAGACCAAGACCATGTCATCATTATCGTCACACCCACCATAGTGTGCCACCCCTATATTCTTCTATCCAACCTATATCCACTCACATCCTGGTGGGTCCCTACTCTGTGGTAGGCCTTTGCAAGGTCAGTGCCTGAAACTGGAGGTGCAAAGGCAAATAAGATGCAGTATAGCTATTGCCCTAGATGAGCTTACACAGAGCAGACCCTAGAGGACCCTGATATAAATGAGGTAAAAATCTCCAGGAGGAACTAAGTCTTATCTCTCACCCTAGGAAAAATGTCATAGACTAATTCAGGAATGTTTCCAGCTATGAAAGAAATCTGCTGGTTTGGTAAAACAGAAGGCAGATATTAAACTCAAGATATTTCTAGTTGAACATCACTCTCCAGCAATTGTTATTAGGCCTATAATGTACAGAGTTTGATATCCTTACTTGAAAGATGGTAGTTTCCAAAAAGTTAGTATCAAAGATTCTTTGTCTTTTTGAAACAAAAACATGAATGAAAAATAAGGTCAGAAAGAAAGAGTGGGGAGAGAAATAATCACCATTACCATCATACCAGTTACTATTATTATATTTATGCTCTGTTGTAAATGCTATATGTACTAAATATCTTATGTTCATTTTTTCATTTAATGCTCACAAAAGCCCTTTGAAGTAGGTATTGTTATTTCCATTTTTACTGAGAGATTAAGTAACCAAAGATCGCTCAATGAGAAGCTGATCCAGAATTCAAGGCCAGGTTCTGTTGACTCCATAGCCTGTATATGCTTTTGTTTCAGGTTACAATGCCTCTGAAATGTGACTGAAAAGAGGAAGTATTAAATAAATCATCTTTACAGTGTTGATTTATATCTGCTTATAAAACAAGCAAGGAAAAATAAATACCAACAACTCCACCTTTATTTTAAGTAGCAGTTTGAAGTAAGTATTCTTCCTCTGCAGTGAGGGAAAGTGGCTGAAGCCTGAAGTACAAGTGCAGGACCACTGAAGATTTGGGGGCAAGTTTATATTGAATATGTTGGCACTCTAGAACACCTCCCTGAAACAACATGATTTGAACTGAGTGGGTCCACTTATTTGCAGATTTTTTTTCAAAAAACATAGTATAGTGCTATCAATGTATTTTCTCCTTAATAAGATTTTCTTTATCTTACTTTGTTGCAAGAATACAGTATATAATCATATAACATATAAAATATGTGTTAATTGACTCTGGATGTTATTGGTGAGGCTTCCAGTCAGCAGCAGGCTATTAGTACATTAGTTTTCAGGGAGTTAAAAGTTATATGTGGATTTCTGACTGCACAGAGGGTTGGCAACCCTCACCCCCATATTGTCCAAGGATCAACTATATTCTTCTGAGGCTACATTTACCCTTCACTAAAGGACTAAATTCTGTTACAAGTGAAAGTAAAAAGTCAAATGCCTATAAGCTTCCCAATTTACAGAGTTCTACCCATATATCCAGTAGCAAACCCCAGAAATGAATTTGAGATGTGACTATCTTAAAAAATAAAGTTATAAAAAAATAGTAAAATTATATGTGCAGAGAAAGGCTAACATAGCAGACTTGACAGCTATTCTTTTGAAAGGCTTGCTTACAAGGTTGGCCCTTGGCTGGCATTTGGGAACTTGGGTTTGAAGAGGCTTCCCACCATTCCCAGAACTGGTAAGTCTGGCTCACTATGCCTAAACTGTTTGGGAAAACAACATAATTTATGCTGAACACCTGCTTTCCTTCTGAGATTCTGGAATTTTGGAACATGCCACTGTAGAAGGTACACACATGAGCTGTCTCCAACTAAAAACCCTGAGTACTCAGTTCCTAATATGCTTCCTTGCTTGGCAACATTTCACATGTGTTGTCTCAAATCATTGCTAGGGGAATTAAGTGTGTCTCATGTGACTCTACTGGGAGAGGACATTTGGAAGCTTGTGCCTGGTTTCTGTAGGACTTTGCCCCATGTGCCTTTTCTCTTTGCTGACTTGGCTTTGTATCCTTTTGCTGTAATAAATCATAGCCATGAGTATGACTATATGCTCAGTCCTATGAGTTTCTGCTAAGGAATCAATCATTAAACCTTGGAGTGGTTATGGTATCAGTTGGTGTCAGAAGTGGGATTAAAAAGCCCAACGTGACTCACTGAAATATGGTGAAAGCCTAGTTTGAGAAAGGAAAGTTTGAAGGGGTAGGGAATGGTCAACCTTTGGTGCCTGAGTAGATACGAGGTCATTCATCTATGGTATGAGACAGCTGTTACCTGTTGTGAGAGGTAAAAGCTACCTATGGAACTTTAAAATGATAGATCAATCCAGGAGAGTTGGCTTCACAGCTCCCCTAACTGCTTTTGGCTGTACTAACTAAAGTGAGGGGAAAAGATGCAGCCTTATAATGCCTTTGGTTTTTGTTCTCTCAGGTGGCAAGAGAAAAGGATCCCAAAATTTCCAAAGGTGAGCTCTGGATAGGACAAAAAATGCTAAAAGTTTGCATTGTTCTCCCCTTCAAGTGGGAAGGAGAAAAAGTTAAATTGTTTCCCAGTGCTGCAGCACAATTTTAGATAAACCAGAGGGCAAAAGGGGAGAAAAACACTTCAGCCATTTCTTCAGCTTAGCTGTTGTTACCTCTGTTGTTATAATAGCCAAGTATTGCTTCCTTCCCATCTTATCTTGCATTCCAGCAGGGATCTTCCCCAGCAACTTTAATATTAACCCTGTAAATGCTAAAAGTATTGCTAGGTGTTTCAGTAAATTTGCAATGGAAAAGGGAGGATAATTAAAAAAATAATGGTCTTATGGCTATTGTATCTGAATATGTGGTAAAAATGGATATAGAAAATTATATGCTTTTAATTTCATAAATGCTGGAGGAATCATCCTGACTAAAGAAAGCTGCAAATTGTGTTAGTAGAACACTACTTTCTTGATTCTGCCACTGGTGAGTGGGTTAAAATTTAAACTGAATACAAGAATTTGAATAAAGTCTCCAGAACTAATGATTTTTGCTTATTGAAGCCTCTAGAAAAAGGGAGGTAACACGGGAAAGGCAATCTCCAGATAGAGACACACCTTGGGAGTTTTAAAAACAGTTTTTAGTTTCCTAACGCGCTCTTAATAAAATCAGATCTCTGATCTTTAGAGGCTGATGATCTCCCTGTGTGGTGTGCATATTTTTGAATAGGTAAGTTTGGACAATACCAAAGGGCTTAAGAAAGCCTTGCTTGTCACTTGAACTTGGAACACTGCTGCCTGGTCTTGTGGCATCTTGGCTTTGCTGCTGCTGAAGAAAAGTTGCTGACTTCTTTCAGAATCCTAAATCCGCAGATGCTAGTTGTCCATACCTGACTCTAAACAAAAACCTGACACTTTAGTGAACTGTTTCAGCATCAGAATGTGCTGTGCTGAACTGAAAGCAAGCATAAGCTCAATGAATATGACTTTGACCCTGGAACTGTTGTAAGTTTAGGACATCTCTCTGTGGGGCCTGAAATTCTGAAAACATCATGAGTATATTGTCTGTACTATCTGAGTCACATACAAGTGCCTCTAGGAAAGGGTTTGTTTTTTTGATAGGGCCATCTAAAGTCAAGCTACTGATTGGCTCATATTAAGTACAGAGACTGACTGCATTCCTAATTTGTTCTTCCTGCCAAAAGTTACATTTGGGATAGGGCACACCACAAGGAGTGTGACCCCTCTGCCCATTCCTGACAGACTGGACTCTTGATTTTCTTTGGGAGATGTCTCACTGGTGTTGACTTGTGTTTAACTTTCCAGCTTAGTTGCAGTTGGCAACAGAAGACTGATAAACTCTACCTTTTTTACCTTTGTCCTGGTATACACACCTTAGAAAGACAATCTGATTATTAGATGCTGCTGCTCCCAAAAAGGGATTGATCTTTTCTAGGCTGCTCATCAGATAAACAAACAAGACAAAAGGGGTGGGAGGTTATGTAAACTCATTCTGAAATTTTTTTGTAATTCAGGATTTTGACCTGACCAATTCCTAAATATAATGTGTCTTTCTGGTGAAGCTGTATAAAAATGATTTTCTAAAAAATCTTTTGTCCCTCTTACGTATACAATCCTTCCAGAGAAAAGTCTAGATCAGAGTAGGCAATGATTAAAAAAAAAGTAAAATTATGATTGCTAAATGAAATACACTGATCTTGTAACAAAGGAGAAAAACAAAAACAAAACCCTAGCATCTGGGGGAAAGCATTAAAATCTTTGCTTTTCCAAACTGTTCCTGGAAACTTGCATCTCTTCCTGAAGGAAAATTCCCCATGCTGGCTTTCCAAGCTTCTGCAAATACTTTGAATTCAAATTGACTGGTGGGTCTACAATCACACATGACAGTGTGACTAAGAGGCAGAAGGCAATGGCCCCAGCTCCTTGACTTCCATACAGAACACCTCCAGATGTTATATACATTCATGAGGCAGATGACCTGGTATCCTGGACAAGCAAATCTATTTGAGATTGCCTGCCTTAGGCAGTCCTCTGAAACCAAGGGCTAAACTAAACTATTTAGACTGACTGAGAAGCCATGGGTGGGAAGTACCACACTAGGCCTAATGCATGTCCTGCTTGGGGTTCTCCAGCAATTAATTGTAAATTTTGTTTCCAGGTACCATGTACGCCCTCTGGGATTGTATTTCTTGTGTGTACCCTGATATCATGACACTGCCTGAGCCCTGGAAGGTGTTCAGGTCAGCTACAACTTAGCCAGAATTGTGCTATACCTGAATTGACAACATGGGCCAGGTGAAAAAATGGTTAATAGAGAAATTTAAGGAGAAAGCCACCTTGCTTTCTAAGATGGACTTTAATGGTTAATGGGATTTGTTTAAATTGGTAAAGTGCAGGATCCCTAAAAAGCGTAACTGGGACCCATACTGCAGGCTGCTCTTTGAGTGTAGAGTCCTACCAATCATAATTTTTCTGTAAAGATGCCCTGGACAAGAGCAAGGGGGGTGATATATGTAGAAAAGAGTTAACATAAGCAAGCCTGACTGATATTCTTTGAAAGGCTTGGTTACAAGGTTGGCCTTTGGCTGGCATCTGGAAACTTAGTTTTTGGGAGGGTTCCCAACATTCCCAGAACTTGTAACTGTAGTTCAATAAGCCTAAACTGTGCGAATTACAGTTTGTGTTGAATGCCTGATTTCCTTCTGGGATTATGGAATTTGGGTATGTAGGCGGAGAGTACCTGCCTTTGTGATCAGGTCCCAATAAAAATCCTGGATACGCACGTCCCTAATAAGCTTCCTTGCTTGACAACACTTCACGTGTGTTGTCTCAAATCACTGCTGGAGGAATTAAACTCATTCTTTGTGACTCTCCTGGGAGAGAACCCTTGGAAGCTTCTGGACTTCTCTCCATGTGCCTTTCCCCTTTGCTGATTTTGGTTTGTATTCTTTTACTGTAGTAAATCATAGTCATGAGTATGACTACATGCTTAGTCTTGTGAGTCCTCCAAGGAAATCATCAAACCTGGAGGTGGCCTTGGGGTCCCCCAACACATTATATGAAAAAGTTTTCTGTTTAGGATATAAAGCATAGATTTTGGAGTTTCAAATCACAATTATGTCAGTTACTATCTATGTGACCTTAGACAGATTACTTTCTTATTTTTTAAAATTATTTATTTATTTGACACAGAGAGAGAGCACAAGCAGGCAGAGTAGCAGGCAGAGGGAGAAGGAGAAGCAGGCTCCCTGCGGAGCAAGAAGCCCAATGCTGGGCTTGATCCCAGGACCCTGGGATCATGACCTGAGCCAAAGGCAGTTGCTTAACCAACTGAGCCACCCAAGGTGCCCCAAAGATTACTTTTTTTTTTAGAAGTTTTATTTATTTATTTGAGAGAGAGAATGAGAGGGAGAGCACAGAGGAAGAGTGACAGGGAGAAGCAGACACCCCCCTGAGTGGAGAGCCCAACATGGGGCTCTACCCCAGGACCCAGAAATCACGATCTGAGCCAAAGGCAGATGCTTAACTGACTGAGCCATCCAGGTGCCCTGAAAGATTACTTAATAATGTATCTTAGCTCCAGCTGTCCTATTTGTAAAATGGGGCTACTATCTATGTCTTACGGTTTGTATAAAGATTCAACGAGAGAATGCTTTCAGAAGTGTCTGGTACAGGTTCTGGCATGGAGTAGGAGATCAATAATTGTTAATTCCCCTGGCTGACTGAGAGGTGGAAAAGGCTATGAGGCCTGAAGAGGTCACCAAATCAGCCACAAAAATTTCAAAGAAAACTTTTACATTAGAGCTCCACACACTACTGGAAGGCTCAGACCCAATTCATCATGAATCTTGGAACATTGCATCGAAAACTAATGATGTATTTCATGGTGACCAACATAACACAACCAAGAAGGAAGGAAGGAAGGAGGGAAGGAAGGAAGGAAGGAAGGAAGGAAGGAAGGAAGGAAGGAAGGAAGGAAAGAAAGAAAGAAAGAAAGAAAGAAAGAAAGAAAGAAAGAAAGAAAGAAAGAAAGAAAGAAAGAAAGAAAGAAAGAGAAAGAAAGAAACTAAGCAGGAAATTGTACCAACACATTTCACTGCAAACCTCTCTGGTGTTTAGTCGTATTTCCATGCAATCTCAGTTAAGATTATTCTCCTTTGTGGCAACAGTAACATGGAGGAAGGAGGAAAGAATATGCTCCCTTGAAGGAAAATAGGCTGGAAGTGAGATGGTGTGGTTTCATCCTATACACAGTGCTTTGCCCAGGGCCCTGCATGTCAGCTGGTGAGCTATGTTATTTCTTCCAAGCACAAGGTTTACACATTTTATTTTAGTTATTTTTAAATATTTATTTATTTGCCAGAGAGGGAGAGATACAGACAGACAGAGAGAGAGAGAGCACAAGCAGGAGAAGCAGCAGGTAGAGGGAGAAGCAGGCTTCTAGCTGAGCAAGGAGCCCGATGTGGGACTTGATCCCAGGACCCCAGGATCATAGCCTGAGCCAAAGGTAGATGCTTAACTGAATGAGCCACCCAGGCATCTCAAGGTCTACACATTTTAAAGCCTCACATGACCTAAGCACCTACCATGTGTCATGTCCTTGCCCTCAAATCACCTCTCTTAATTCTACAACCACCTCATACGTAGCTATTATTATCTGCCTTGTAGAGACAAAGGAGCGAGTTTAGAGAGGTTGTGTACCTCACCCAATGTCCACCTGATAACCAGTTCTTTTTATCCCTGTGCTGCCTCTCTGTCATGACTGCCAATACTCGTAACACATTTTTCCTACACTAAGGAGACTGTGATAAATAGTGGACTTCCTTCCAAAGAAGAGTCTGTTATAACACAAGTGACAAAATGCAGGTCATCCTCATATTAGGAATGAGGAATGTGTGTCAAAACTTATTTTTAAAGGTTAGAGACAGGGCAGAAGCAGTGATTTGCTGGAAATGGATAAAAGGAACTCAGCATTACCAAATCAAGCAGCATGGGCCTCTGCCGTTTACCAAGTGTTTTCATTATCGCTTTTAATCTTATCATCACAATATAGTAGTGAGGACACATAACATTATCCTCATTTGAAAGATGAAGTAACTAAAATATAGCAAAGAGAAATAATGTACTTAATGTAACTCAGCAAATACATGGAAGTGCCAACAGGAGAACTAAGATCTCTTTGACTCCAAGTACAGATGCAATAGGAGAAACTATGGAACCATTTACTAAAATACTTAGTCCAAGCATTAGTAGACTATGTATAAGCATCTCTCTAATCTTCCTCTACTTGGCAGCATTTTTATCAACCTCATTTTAAGTACTGCAATATCCCTTGACTATTCTGGCTCTAGTCTTTCTTCATATCAATGTATCTTTCCAGGCTTCCAGTGAGAAATAATGGAAAGAATCAGCACCATCACATTTAATTTCTACTTCCTGGTTATGTGATCTTGGACAAAACACTTAACTTATAAGCTTCAGTTCTGTATCTGTAAAATGGGAACAGTATTTGCCTGATATAGTAGATTTTGGACATGGGTTTGAAATCTGCTTCTTTGTGCCTTTCATTTTTTCAACTGTAAGGTAAAGATAATACCAATTTCATAAGCTGGTTGTAAGGATTCAATTAGGTGATGCTTGTAAAGTGCATAGCATAACTGCCTAATCCACAGTGGGAACTCATTAAATGGTAGACGGCCTAGGGGTTGTCAGTTTGTCAGTTAGAAAGGTGGGAGCTGAAAGGAGGGAATGAAGACTTATTTTACATGGGTGGTTAGAAAAGGCCTCAATGAAAAGGCAACATTTGAGAGAAACTTGAAAGAAGGGCATAAGTAATGCCCATTTCTAGAGGAAGAAAGTGCACATAGAAGGCCTTGAAGTGAGAAAATGTTTTGTTGTATTTCACAAATAGCAAGGACGCCACGGTGACTGGAAAAGATTGAGTAGAGTCAGAGAAATACCAGGGAGTCACATCACGGAGGGCCTTTTAAAAGCTTGGAACTAGATGGGGAACCATGATAGGGTTTTGAGAAGTGATATGATTTGCCTTATATGTATATCTATATATCTCTCTCTATATCTCTCTCTATATCTATCTATCTATCTATCTATCTATCTATCTATCTATCTATCATCTATTTATCTATATCTATCTATCTATCTATCTATCTATCTATCTATCTATCTATCTATCTATTTTAAAGTCTCTCTGTTTTTCAGAAAAGGAGACTGAAGGGGTAGGGGAGCTGCATGGGTGGAGGCCAAACAGCCAGTTAAGATACCACTGCAATAATCTGGACAAGAGATTAATGTGGCTTGGCCTAGGGTTAGTTGTGGAGGCAGTGAAAAGTAAATTTAGAATATATTTTGAAGGTACAACCAACAGAATTTGCTTATGAGTTGGATGGAGAAATGAAAGATGAGTCAACGATGACTCTTAAGGTTTCTGGCCTGAAAAACACATTTATAATTTTCATTATTACAGGGTAAATTTAAAACTGATTGACAAAAAATTACCTTTTTCCAGATTTCAAAAGGCACAGAAATTTGTCAAGGATAGTATTTTTACTTCTTAAATGCTTCCCCGCCCCCACAATTCTACTCCCCAACATTATCTACTGATCTACTGTTAATGGAGGGGTTTTTTTTTTTTTTTTGGTATCCTTTTGGGGTATATTGAGGAACAAATTGTTATGCTAGTAGTCTTTTGGACCCACATATTAGCTACAAATTTTCTAGGCAGTTACATGCTTTATAAAGAAATTATTTTTAATTTCTCTGGCTAATTTGTTGAAAACAGTCCTAGTATTTTTACCTTGTTAGAATTAAGTATATGCAAAATTGATATTCTGAGTCAAAAGTAAAAATTTTCCCCAAATGGTATAGATTGTCCTCATCAGTCTTGTCTCCCAGTGTTTGTTTATGAGACTTGTTTTCTTAAACAGTACAAACATTACATTTCAATATTTTAATCCTTGACAATATGGTATTACAAAAAAATTTCTTCTCTTACTGTTCAGTTCATCTTCATATGTCCTTAAACCTTATTAGTCACTTATTTTATTTTCCTCTGTTTTCTTTTTCATTTCCCTCAGAATATTAGTGTTTTTGTGCTGGTTTCGAAGAGATCATTTATGACTAAGGATGCTAACCATTTGCCATGCATTGCAAATTATGTACCATGTGTTCTCACCACCATTCTATTGTGATGTTTTAGTTGTACAGAAGTTGTGTATTCAAATATAATAATGTTCTGCTTAAAAAAAAAAGGAATGAAGTTGCCATTTAATGAGTTGAGGAAGACTGTGAGAGGAGCAGGTTTGGGGGCGGGTAGGAATCAGGAGTTTAGTTTTGACTATGTGTATTTTAATTTTTAAAAAGATTTTATTTATTTATTTGATAGAGAGAGAGAGAGCAAGCACACAAGCAGGGGGAGCAGCAGAGGGAGAAGCAGGCTCCCCAGTGAACAGGGAGCCTGCGCGGTGCTCGATCCTAGGTCCCTTGGATCATGACCTGAGCCGAAGGTGGACACTTAACATCTGAGCCGCTCAGGAGCCCCTAGTTTTGACTATGTTTAATTTGAAATGCCAGTTAGACATAAGGTGGAAGTGCTGAATAGCCAATTGTGTATACAAATATCTAGAGTTCAGGGGAGAGCCTGGGCTGAAGATACATACTTTTGGAATGTAACTGTTTATATGGCATTTAAAGCCACAACACTGAATGAGATCACCTAGATAATGAGGCTAGTGAGGGAAGAGATCGGAGGACTGATATTCCTTGAGTACCTACAATGTGCCAGGCAATATGAATTTATAAAATATGAAATAATGTATGGGTAATCTTACTTTGATGATAACCATCATGACCATGTCATTACCTTGCTCAACAAATTTACATGAAATAAAGCCAAGCTCCCTTGCCTGGTAGTCTAGGTTTCATACAGTTCCCACTCCTAGAACTTTACAAGTCCCATTTTTCAACTAATCTAGTCTGCACTCCACTATCTAGCCATGCCTTCTAACATTAGCTTCTTTTTTTTTCCTTTTTAAGATTTTATTTATTTATTTGACAGAGAGAGAGAGATCACAAGTAGGCAGAGAGGCAGGCACAGAGAGAGGGAAGCAGGCTCTCCGCCGAGCAGAGAGCCCGATGCAGGGCTCGATCCCAGGACCCTGAGATCATGACCTGAGCCGAAGGCAGAGGCTTAACCCATGAGCCACCCAGGCGCCCCACATTAGCTTCTTTCTTCAAGCTGTCCTGGCTGCTGGAGAATGCTCTCCCCTTATCAGTTCAACAAAAATCCTATCCATCTCAAAGTTTTGTTCATCTGCTACCTCTTGTACAAAGACGTTTCTGATCACCCAGGTAACCAGGGCTCTTCATCAACTTTGACTTCTATTGTCCTTTCTGTCTGACTACTCTTAGAGCCCATTGCATGAACTGCATTATGAAGATTATTTTTGTAGGAGAAGCCAGGGTATTCTCAAAGCCAAGGACCATACCTTATTCTTTGGCACTTAGCATAGTGCCTCAAAAAATAAAAAGTTTATTGGTAAACAGAGTGTGAAATACAACTAAGTGTATACTTTACCTATATCTGGCTGTGAGTCTGTAATAGGAATTATAAAGACAATATGAAGAAATCAGAGATGAAATCTTTGAAAATGTATAAAACTCAGCTTCAAAAAAACCCCGAGTTTCATTTATATTTAAAGTATTTTTCTAGATGATAATCTACCTCACTAATTTATTCCTTCCTTGGAATAAATCAGGAGGCATGATGGCATCGGAATTACGAGCACAGACCCTAGAGTCACACACTTAAGTTTGTATCTGGTTCTGATATTTACTATAACATTGGGCAAGTTACTTAACCTCTTTTGTGCCTGAGTTTCCCCATCTCAGTGAGGACAGGATGAATATTTACCTTCAGAATAGTTTTTGTCTTTTTTCTTTTATTTAAATTCATTTTAGTTAACATATACTATATTATTAGTTTCAGGGGTAGAATTTAGTGATTCATCAGTTGCATATAACACCCAGTGCTCATTACATCAAGTGCCCTCCTTAATGCCCATCACTTAGTTACCCCATTACCTCCCCACCTCCCCTCCAGTAACCCTCGTTTCCTAGAGTTGAGTCTCTTATGGTCTGTCTCCCTTTCTATTTTCATCTTATTTTATTTTTTCTTCCCTTCCCCTATGTTTTTAGGATTAAATGAGATAACGCATATAGGGCACTGAGAATGGTGCCTAGTAAACCCTTAATAAATACTATTACTAAAATACTTTTATTCTGAATGTTTGGGTAATGATCATTATTTTTCATATTTAGACAGTATCTCACAGTTTACAAAACACTTTTATATATATTGCCTTATTTATTGCTTCTAATTTATAGAGAAGAAAACAGATTTAAAGAGGGAGGTGTGCCTTGTTCAAGGCTGCCCAGCTAACCTTTTTGATTCCCAGTCCAACATTCCTTCCTCTGTATCACTGCCTTCCTTCTATTCATTTCCTCAATCATTTCAACAATAGAGACACTTAAAAACTATGAGTTTCCAGATTGATTCAGTGTGTAAGGCATTGTTAAAGCATAGGATGCTTATTTCATTTGCTAAAACTTAAAATTTAGAAAATTACACATTTCTTAAACAAAACAAATAACCTGAGGAAATATAAATCACCCTTGCTAGAAGGAGTATTTTTCCTCTTTAATTAGACTGCTAATATACCAGATTAGAGTTTTTAAGACCTATTTAAGAAGTAGCTATATTATTCTTTTAAGTCTTTTGTTGCCTAGTTTCTTTTGTTGTAAATATATTTTTTAAAGATTTTATTTATTTGTTTGACAAAAAGAGAGATCACAAGTAGGCAGAGAGCCAGGCAGAGAGAGAGGAGGAAGCAGGCTCCCTGCCGAGCAGTGAGCCTGATGTGGGGCTCGATCTCAGAACCCTGAGATCATGACCTGAGCCGAAGGCAAAGACTTTAACCCACTGACCCACCCAGGTGCCCCTGTTGTAAATATTATGTAATCAGTTTACCAGATGACTTCAACCTATAAACTCAAGTGTCCTGTGGTTAAAATACTCCAGAAACATCTTTCCTTATAATATCACTTTTGAAAATAAAGCAATTGAGAGGCTTGGGCTCTAGTCCTACATGGTCATCAACTGCATGTATGCTCTCAAGCAAACCATGTCACCTCAGGCCCTCACTTTCTCCACCTGTTGACTGACACTAATACCGCCTGCCTTGCTACCTCCCCAAGCTGACAAGAAAAGGACTGAGATTACTCTGTGCATGCATTTTGCACCTGAGTACGATCTCTTAGTTTCTTCCAGTCAAGCGGTTTGTGGCTTAATAGCGACATGCATGTGGTAGGGAAGTAATGGGAGGGAGAAGAACTGAGCAGGAAGAGATAAGTGAGATTGTGTATGCTTTGGTAAAGAGTTTGGACTGTCAGCCATTAGAACCACTGGTGGCTTTTAAGCAGGGAGGAGATAAGATATCATCAAATCTATGTTTCAGAAAAATAACTCAAGAGTCAGTGGGGAGGATCAACTGGAGGTGGGGTAGACAAGACTGGAGTCAAGGGGAAGGAAGCCATAGATTTAATCCAGCTGCGAAGATTTGAGTAGTGGGGACAGTGCGGAAGGAGAGGAAAAGAACAAATTTGAGTTTGAGAAAAGAACAAGTTTAGAGGCAGACTGATAATTGTGACCGACTAGATATTAGTTGTGTTCCATTTCACAATCACTGTTCTTATTCTCTAAATTTCGATCATTTAGGGATATTAGAAAACCTCAAATAATTAGATATGGTGATTTTAAAATACCTGGAGGGAATGGAGCAAGCTCAGCAGTGGTAACTTTAACATGTATCTCACTGATTAGATGCCTCATCTTGCTTTATCTTGAAAACAAAGCTTTTAAGATATAGGTAGTTCAATGGCATTAAAGTTTTTCCTTCTGGTTCTTCTCTCTCTCTCTCTCTTTTTTTAATCAGACAGTCTAATATAAATTAAAAATCAATCCACTGCAATATTAGAGGCATTAACATTTGAAAGTCATTGAAATGCAGAATATTTTAAAAATTGGTGCTTGGAGCTGCAATTTATTGCATTTATTACATGGTCTCTAATATTGATTTTCTAGTTTTATTGTCCTACTGCTTTAATTTTAAAGTGGAGCTCTGTAATCTATTAGCAGAGTTTTAAAAGGAGCCAGTGATCTTAAAAAGCAATGGCCATAAGAAAACTTGGGTTTTAGTGTTGGTTCTTCTATTTATCATGTGACATAAGTAAAGTGTATCATTTTATTATGCTTTGATTCTTCCATCTCTAACATGATGGCATTGGCCTTGATATCTCTAAGATTCCTTTCAAATATATCAGTGATTCCAATGATACATTATTTTGTCTGGTTTAGAACATTTGGGTATTATTTAACATAACTATCCATCATTGCTCTAAAGAAAGAATTCACTGCTACCATGCTTTCTTTAGCTATAAGCCTTTCCCACCTCTTCTGCCTCTCTCCACTTAAGATAATTATAGCAGATACTGCTTACTATGTGGCAGTAGTTTACAGCCACTTATTTCTTATCATAACTCTCTGAGCTAGATATTATTATTTCTTCCAAAGAAAGAAAGGTGAAGAAATAAACATTCAGCATGGCCAAGTAAGTTGCTCAATATCATACAGCAGGTATCTGATGGAGTGGGATTCAGATATAGGTCTAACTACAACCCAAACTTTTATTTTTAACTACGCTATTGTTTCTACTCACCCAAGATCTCTCTGTGCAAGGCCCAGGTCAAATTCATTTCCTTTTTAATGCCTTCCTTTACCACTACAGGCTGAAATTACCTGTCCTTCCAACTATGGGTATAATTTGTAATGTAATTTGCTTTAAATGTGTTTTCACTAGAATGTGAACTCTTCAAGGTCAGTAACAATTTCTTTTATTTCTGTATCATTAGCGTCTGGTATGGAGGTTGGCAGAGTGGCTGCTCTGCCATATGGAAAAACAAATATGTGAATGAAATACAAATTAAACTATTTACTTTTCCTTATGTGGCAAATTGGATATCCTTATGTTACTGATAAAGTCAAACATCATCCAACAGTAGTTTGTGGATACAGACTGTAAGTTCTACAAGGGTAAGAACTCTCACTTTTCTTAGCACTGTGTTCCCAGTGCTGATCTTAGTACTTAATGTAATAAAGGTAGATAGGTGACAGAGGAAGGAATCCACATACTCTAAATTTGTAAGGCTTTCCCCGCAATTAATTTAAACAAACACTTATTGAGGGTCTTTCACTCTGTGAAAAACCCTCCTAGAAGCTTTAAACATAGAGGGAGAAAGAAAAAAATGATAAACTATCATTATGGAGGGGGGAAAACCAGAAAGCAGGAGAAAAATACAGATTTTTGTATTTTTGTATTTTGTATACGAAGTAATACATTTATTACTCTTAGAATATAAAATGTCTGATATTGTATTTTGGAATGCATTGCATGTTTGTCTGCTTGGGGGGTTCACATCTACAGATCTGGAGGAAGAAATATTCTCAGGGGAAGAATGAGGGCAGTGTGATTACATAAGTGACAAGGTACACAGGGCACTCACTAGTCCTAAAGCTAATCTGCCATTATCATCCTCCTTTCCCAGTACTCCCCAGTCATGTTAGAAACAGAACACCATACTTTCCAGTTGCAGGTGGAGCTTCTCTGAGTGATATGCATAGGAGTAGGCAAAAGAAGGAAAACAGAGGAGGAAAGAAGGGGAAAGAGTTGTGAGATAAAAGGATAAGGAGGAGGGAAGAAGAGAAAGAAGGGAAGAGAATAAAATGGATAAAATGGGACTGGAAAGAAGGCGAGGGGTGGGAAAGAAGGAGGGAAAAGGGAAAAGGAAGCCTGGGGGATACTAACAACCTCACACTGACTGAGTGGCACTGGATCAGTGCCCAGTAGGTCCAAAGGGGAACCGGGAAGCTGGCAGCGGCCCCTTACCCTGACTCAGAGGCAGGGGGGAGTAGTAGTAGGGATTAGGATCATTCCTCAACTTTAGGACTCAACTACTTCAATACCAACTATCTCTCAATGCCCAAGTAGGCAAATGGGCCACTGATGTTCACATGGCTCTAGCACATCCAAGAGGTAGAGCTTAATGGCCAAAGCTCAGGGCACCTGGGTGGCTCAGTTGGTTAAGCATCTGCCTTTGGCTCAGGTCATGATCCCGGAGTTCCAGGATCAAGCCCTGCATCAGGATCCATGTTTATCGGGGAGTCTGCCTCTCCTTCTCTCTCTGCCTCTTTCCCCCTGCTTGTGCACTCTCTCAAATAAATCAAATATATTTTTTAAAAATGGCCAAAGCTCTGGTAGTGAATATTACTTCTCTTGGTAACTGTTATTAGCAAAACAGACAGCAAAACAACAACAGCAAAAATCAAGTAACTCAATGTTCCCAGCACCTTGACAATCAGCTTTTCTGAGGAAGGTCTTTGTCTGCTGCTATTCTGGTTGTCCCACAGTGCTCAATTCAGTGGTATACCCACCAGACATTTAGTAAATAGTTGGACAGCTGGAAAATCTTAACATGAAGTATTGTTTTGATTGGGGGGTGGGGTGCAGAAGAACGTTTACTAGGTCTTATGGTGAGAAATCAATCTCTGCTTTGTGGAGAAAAGGCTGAAGACACAATAAGACTCCCAGAGTTAAGTCTTATGTTATTTGTTATTAAAGAGGCAAGGTCTTAAGATGTGCTTTTTAACAGTCTTTAGTTTGGTTGTAATTTAAGATGACTTTTACAAATTAGATCCTAATCCTTGCAGACACAGATGGCTGTTACAGAATAGCCTTGCAAAAACACTAGTCATTTGACTTAAAAGAGCATTCAGACAAGGATGAAGGGCCATTAACTCTCACCCTACCCCTGTCTAGGAGGTCTAAGGAGTCCTGGGTGGGCTTTACGTCTGGGTCTGGAATCTGGGTGGGCCTAGTGCCTCTGTTCTCATTTGGAACAGCTTCCCTAGGTCACTCTGGAATCAGAGATTTAGGTCAGACTGGAGAGCATTACCATTTGAAAACAGTAACAAAATGCTTACGTGTGAGGGACTATGCTGGGAACTTCAGGGAAGGTAGACATGAACATGATATGGACAGCTTTTGGAAAAAATTATAGAACAACAGTACTGTTATGAGAGAGGAATATACAAACTGCGATTGGTATATAGGTGAGGAGCTTGGGAGAAGGGGAGGTCTTCCAAGAGGGGATGACATTTGAGCTGGGCATTAAAAGATGAAGTCAAACAGGCCAGGAAAAGTGGGGAGGGTGGATATTCAAGGAAGAGAGAACACAGTTCCAGAGCACTGAGGCATGAGAGTCTCTTGTGTCTTCCATGAATAGTGAGCAATCTCTTATCTCCTGGTGATAGAAATGTGTAATGAGAGGCAAAACTTAAAAGTGGGAAAGGTAGGTATGGACCAGATTGTGAAGAGTTTTTGAAAAACATCCTAAGGGGTTTATCCTTATCCTAGGGCTATAAGGAACTATTAATGAGTTTTTAAATAAGAAAGGGAATGATCAGAATAGGGCTTTAGAAAAATCACTCTGTGCAGATAATATCAGGTTGACCAAGGACCATAAAATGGACCTGTGACAGATACTGGGAAGCTTGATTCCTCCTAGAGAATCAAGCCTCTGGTTAGACTTTTCCTCTGGGAAACTGGGACAAACTTGATCTAAACTGGCCTTGGGATAGGGTTTGAAGTAGAAATGGGATCAGGTGTGACAGGGACAGTTCGAGAAGACTGTTAACTGGATTGAATAGTGTTCTTCAGCAGAATAATAGATGATTGAGATTTAAATCAAGAGTACATTTTCTCTAAGAGTAGGTGATTGACCCTCTATTTAGGGCAAATCCATAGTTAACACAGTCTGCACTGAAAAGGCTGAGTGCTGGGTCAGTAGAACTTCAGGTGGGTAGGTAGCAGGCCCAAGAACCTTCTGCATTTCACTTTACAGTCTCCTTACTTATTTGCAACAGCAACTTACAGTCTACATTTCTACCTTGTGGGAAGAGATCATTAATACCACAAAATCCAGCTTCTTTAGAGATTGCCCCCCCACCTCTAATAATCAGGTTAAAAAAAATTAATTTGAAAGAAAATAAAGTTTAATTTTAAAAACCTGCAAAGTCCTTAGATTCTATCTCTTCTAGTACTTTCATTTCCAAATGAAAGGCCCAGAAGGGGAGTGCCTTAAAACCAAGTGTTGGGATCTTAGAAGTTCTCATCACAAGGGAAAAAAAAATTATAACTATGTATGACGACAGATATTAGCTAGACTTATTGTGGCAATCATCCCTCAATGTTCACAACTACTGAATTATGTTCTACACTTGAAACTATAAAGTTATATGTTAATTATACTTAAATTTAACAAACAAACAAAAAAAATCAAGAATTGGGAGAGACTAAGTTAGCTCCCAAGTTTTTTAAGTTCTTTAAAAGAGATGCTCATCATAGATTCATCATAGAACGGTAAGCATGAGAACCAGGCTGATCTTGAACCTTTTGCTAGTGGCTCTTTCCTAAATGGTTACACATTTAGAGTTTAACGTCAGTGTCAGAATTAAAGTAGTTTCTTTGCAGGACACAGAACATGTACACACATGTGTTCCCTGGACATGTTTGTGTGTGTTATATATGAACAAAGAGGAAGAGCTTGGAGCAGTAGGTGGGGCTAGTGAGAGAGGAGCCAATGGTCAGCACCTGGGGTCCATTCTAATTTCCTTGGCTTAGACATAAGTAGTAGGATCCTCATCCCACCTAGGAATTTTGTGGCTGAGTGGTAGGGCTAGACATATGCCGTTGGTTTCTGTCTCTACTCTGCAAATCTGACAGCCACTGTGAGGGACTTGGTTTTGTGTTTTAGATGAAGTCTAAGTTACTAGATCTCATAATTATTAGATCAAAATGGAATCACATAATATTAAGATTTACTGTGTATCTTAGAGGTCAGCTAGTCTAAGCGCCATCCCACTTAAAGTAGGAACACTGGGAATGAATCCTTCTCCATATAAGTCCAGTATTGCTGGAAAGGGATCATTTACTAGTTGCCGGTTTTCTCCAATGATAGGAAAACCATTATTTCATGACACAAGATATTCATTCCCTTCTTAGAAAATACTTTCTTATATTGGGCCAAAATTGCCTCCTCTAACTCTCAAATCATTGGTCTCAATTCTGTCCTTGGAGCCTCACAAAGTAAGATCCCTCTTTTTCATGGCAGGCCTTCAAGTAGCTGAAGACAACAATCAAGTCTTCCATGGCCTTTCCATCTCTAGAGGAAATGTTCCTCAAGTGATATGATTCCCAGTTCCTTCATCTTCCTACTAGCCCTGCTCTAGACATGCTCTTTTTTTCTTCAGGCTTCAGCATGGAGTCTAAGGACCCTTTGTGGGCAAGTTTATTTTAGTACACAGGTGAATAGGACCATTAAGTTATCTTCTCATTGGGATTATACCTCTGAAAAAGCAGCTAGCCATTTTGTTAGCAGTCACAACACAATAATGTATATTCAGCTCAATTCAAACGTAACCTCGATAATGCATGGTCTTTCCATCCCAAATGTGAGTAATTAATTCTCTAAATCTAATGTTGGAATCTCTCTCTCTGAATATTTCTGTAAAATTCCTATAGATTCATTTTGTCTATTGTTTTAGTATTTTAAGGTTTTCTTAAATCTTATTTTTCATAATCCATAAATCTGATAAAGTCTTCATGTAAGTTCCAATAGGCACGGTGAGTGATAAAGGATTAAATATAGAACCTCTTGGTTCCCTCTAGGGAGAGGATAAGCACTTAGTCAGTACTTTTTGGATACCGTCATTTAATCAGCAATGAAACTACCTAACTATAGATTTACATCTTTCTACTTTGTCCCAGGACATTATTAGAGACTATCAAATACTTTGCTGAAATACAGAAACACAATGAATATAGGTCATCCTCCGTGACTTTCCAGTAAGAACTATCAAATCACAAAATACTCTTGGTTTAGCATGACTTAGTGAACCTATAATCACTGACCCTGATTGAACTGTTAAGCTATTAAGCACATAATTTTCAGATCTATTCTGAGGTATACAGAGATCTTGGGGGAGCCTATATGGATGCTGGAATAGGGGAAACAGCTAGGAAGGAAGAAAGACCTAGCACCTAATTTTTTCAATAGGCTCCTGGATAGACATACCTTCTCCGAAGGCTAAGGAGAGAATGGTGTGCAGAACAGAGTACTCCTAGGTGTGTGGTCTTGTAGTAGGCTGTACCATGGGACTTTTCTTGGACTACTTTGTCCAGCCCTAATGATGGAATATCTCCCACTGGACTCATTTCCTAAAATAGGCATATGAACTTACGTCTCTCCTAGGAAAGGTACTCAGCAACTTGAACTCATCCCATGGAAAGCCTTTGGAAGCTACAAAATCAAAGACAATCTGGAGCTTATTGCTGGCCAGAAACCGCCGCTCTAAGAACTCGCCACTGGGGGTCCGGATCCGAAGTTTGCTCACGGGTTCAGCATTTTCTTCCTTTGGCTCTGGAGGCAGGGCCTGCTCTAAGGAGAGCCGGATGGCCTAAAGAAGGCAAAAACCAGGTGTCAAACTGTGTGATAGATAGGACTATGGGGAGTGGGGTAGGAAGAGCCTAGAAGAAAGCTGTTGCTTTGTATAAACTCATCAAGCCCATTTATTAACCAATAAATGCTTGACAATACAATCATGTTTTTCATTTTCTTAATATTAGCCCAATAAGCAATTAATTAAAATAAGTCCCACCTTGATGACATGTATTAAACTATAGGTAATCACATAGAAATGTAATTTAATTGTTTTTTACTGAAGGGCTCAGGTGTTTGTGATTGAGGAAAGAGGCATCAAATACCCAATTGCTTCCTTTCTAGTGTATGAATTAAGGCTATTAGAAACATTTACAAAAGACACACATGTAAATAATATATTTGAAAAAAATACATTTTCCAAGTTAAAATAACTGAAGAGTTTGTAGAATACTAGATATTATATTAACATCAAAATGGAATGGATAGATTCACTTGGGGTGATGAAAAACTGGAAATAGTGCTGATGGCTGCATGACATTAGGAATATAATTAATGCCCCTGAATTGTACACTTAAAAATGGTTACAAAGGCAAATTTCTGTGTGTGTGTATATATATATGTATGTATATGTATATATGTGTGTGTATATATATATATGCATATATATATATATCTACAATAAAAAGAAAGTGGAATGGAATGGAAAGAAATTAAAATATCAGGTTTACTGGAGGTAGGAGACCATAGTCCTAGTTCCAGCCTTGTCACTAACTTGCTGTGGGATTTGGTTAAGCCCAGATTTCTGGACCTAGAGATGGTCCAAACTCTTCATTTCACAGGTAAAAATACAGACTCAAATAGGTGGAATATATTGTTGAGATCTCATGGTTAGAGCTGGCTTGAATCTAGGTTTCCTGGTTCTCAACCTATAATATTGCATTGTTTCACATTCATGATACATTCCATTGGATACTCCACTGGAAGTTTAGAAGGTCTCTGATGTAGGAATCTATGGCAAAAATTCACGAAAACCTTTTTGTTTCTAGTACTTCAGGAGGCTCCTTAGATAAGTAAGTCTGGTACTGGCATGCTCATTCTCACAGTTATATCCTTGCCTGGTTACTTTGACATTTTCATATTCCCAACTTGTCATCAGTAGAAAAACAAAATATTCCCTCAACTGATCTACAACTATTTTAAAAAATTTATTTATTTGAGAAAGAGAGAGAATGAGCATAAGCAGGGGTAGGAGCAGAGGGAGAGGGACAAGCAGACTCTGTGCTGAGCGCAGAGCCTGACATGGGGCCCGATCCCACGACCCTGAAATCAAGACCTGAGCCGAAATCAAGTTGGAGGCTTAAATGACCAAGCCACCCAGGTACAATCTACAACTATTATAATTATGTAATATGAGTGAGAGAAATTGGGATTTCTGTTCTCTAAATCCTTAACAGCAATTTTCAAAGTTGGTGTTACTCTTTCCAACTGGGGGAAACATTTATTTAAGAAATTCTATTAAACAATTCTTGGTCCAAGGGGAACTATAAATAAAGGATACAGACTATCTAGAAAATGATTGTTGAAACACATCATGTTGGAACTCCTGGGATTCACCCAAAGCAGTGCTCAGAGGAAATTTATAGCCTTAAAATTCTTATATTGTTGGAAAAGAACAAACAAAAATAGGCTCAGTCAGTAGAGCATGCAACCCTTAATCTCAGGGTCATGAGTTCAAGCCCCACATTGGGTGTAGACCTCACTTTGAAAAAAAAAAAAAGGAAGAATCAGACTAAAAAACTAGGGGGGAATAAACCAATAAAAGAGGTGGGGAAAAAAGCCTAGAAGGAAATAATTAGGGGTGCCTGGGTGGCTCAGTTGGTTAAGTGTCTGCCTTTGGCTTAGGTCTTGATCCCAGGATGCTGGGATTGGCCCCACATTAGGCTCCCTGCTCAGTGGGGAGTCTGCTTCTTCCTCTGCCCCCTTATCTCCTTAAATGTGTTTAAAATAAACAGAGAAACAAAGTTTGCTCAGACACCAGTACCAATAAGAAAGTAATTCTATGTCATTCAAGATAATTTGGTTGGTTGTAATACTTAAGTACTTGCAAAAAAATCATTAAGAATTTCTGCAGTGTAGAGTAAAAGCTATGACTCTGAAGTCATTTTCCTTCTTGAGGCACAGGATAATATCACCTGCCTTAGGGGATTATAAAAGATGGGAATCACATATATGACATATGTGGTTTCCAGTGTAGTGTGTGATAAATAATAGGCTTCAGTGAATGTTTGTTTGGGGTTGCACTGGTTAAATAGTCCTATATTCTCATTTTTATATGGGGAAATTGAGGCCAAGAAATGGTGACATAAGGAATATAATCCAAAAATCAGAATAATAGGAAGTTACTTTTGCCTCTCCTTCCTTTCCTTCTCTCCTTCCCTTCCTTCTTCCTTTCCTTTCCTTTCCCTTTCCCTTTCCCCTTCCCTCCTTTTCTTTCCTTTTCTTTTTCTTTTCTTTTCTCTTCTTTTCTTTTGTTTCCTTTCCTTCCTTGGATAGTATAAGTAGAAATTTATCTAATATTGGTGTTCTGGTCAGCAATGAGTTTCAGATGAACATTTTCAAATATTAAGCTATTTTAGTAACACTGTCATATATTAATAACTGAATGAATAGATGAACCTGTGTTTATCAAAATTAAATTCCAGTTGTACTATGTCTATTACAGCATTCTCTATACTGTACCATGGTTATTTAGTGTCTGGCTTTCCCACTAGCTTGCAACCTCCATAAGACTGTGGAAACATGTCTTACTTCTTATTCCAAGAGTAATGCATAGCACAAAATAGATGCTCAATATGTATTTGATAAGAGAAGGAATAAACTAAAATGTTAACTGAAATAACATGCAGAAATGTTCAGTATGGTGATAAGCACACAGCAGATGCTAAATAAATGTTAAAAGAATCTGACTCTCATGGTCTCCACCCCTAGTAACCAAGAACTGATCATTCCTTTCTCTGAGGTCTGACTTCTTCTAGCATCACCTTTCAGATTAATTTTCCAAATACATGTCCCTTAAGAGCTAACCAAGAGTTGCTTGTAGGGATAAACAACCTCTGTATACATTTTCTAAACTACTAAGTGGTACCATTTGACTATTTTTTTCAAAGATTTATTTATTTTAGAGAGAGAAAGAGAGAGTGTGTGTATGAGCGGGAAGGGCAGAGGGCAAGGGAGAGAGAATCTCAGGCAGACTCCATGCTCAGTGTGGAGCTGGGTGCAGGGCTCGATCTCCCGACCCTGAGATCACGACCTGAGCTGAAACCAAGAGATGGATGCTTAACAGACTGTACCGACTGAGCAGGCACCCTTCATTTGACTATTTCTAACACCATGGTTCTTTAAAACTATGTCTTTGATGGCCAACAGACACATGAAAAGATGATGCTTATCATCACTTACCATCAGTGATATACAAATCAAAATTACAACAAGATATTACTTCACATCTGTCAAAATGGCAGAAATCAACAACACAAGAAACAACAGGTGTTGGCAAGGATGTGGAGAAAAAGAAACCCACTTGCACTGTTGGTGGGAATGTAAACTGATGTAGCCACTCTGGAAATGTATGGCAGTTCCTCAAAAAGTTAAAAACAGAACTACCCTACAATCCAGCAATTGCACTGCTGGGTATTTACTCAAAGAATAAAAAACCCTAATTCAAAGTGATACATGCATCCCTATGTTGATTTATTTATTTTAAATATTTTATTTATTTATTTGACAGAGAATGAGAGCACAAGCAGAAGGAGAGGGAGAAGCAGGCTCCCCACTGAGCAGAGAGCCTGACACGGGGCTCGATCCCAGGACCCTGGGATCATGACCTGAGCCCAATGCAGCTGCTTAACTGACTGAACCACCCAGACACCCTACCCCTATATTTATACAGCAGCATTATTTACAATAGTCAAGATACGGAAGCAGCCCATGTATCCATCTATTGATGAATGGATAAAGAAGAGGTGGTATATACAATGGAATATTATTCAGTCATAAAAAAGAATTAAATCTTGCCATTTGCAGCAACATGGATGGAGCTACGGAGTATAATGCTAAGTGAAATAGTCAGAGAAAGACAAATACCATATTATTTCACACATCTGTGGAGTTTAAGAAACAAAACCAATGAGCAAAGGGGAAAAATGAGAGATAGATAAACCAAGAAACAGACTTGTAATTATAGAGAACAAAATGATGGTTATCAGAGAGGAGGTGAGCAGGCAGAGGGGTGAAATAGGTGATGGGGATAAAGGAATGTACTTATCAGGATGAGCACTGGGTAATGTATGGAATTGTTGGATCACTATATTGTATATCTGAAACTAATATAACACTGTATGCTAACTAGAATTAAAATAAAAACTAAAAAAAACCTGTGTTTTTGAGATTAAAAAATATTTTTCCTGATTATAAATATAATGTATATAATCATTGCAAAAATAAATACGAAAAGCATTACAATTAATTTCCATATTCAGGGGCACCTGGGTGGCTCAGATGGTTAAGTGTCTGCCTTTGGCTCAGGTCATGATCCCAGGGTCCTGGGATCGAGCCTCGCATCGGGCTTCCCACTCAGTAGGGAGTCTGCTTCTCCCTCTCTTTCTGCCCCTCTACCTGCTCATGCTCTCTCTCTCTCAAATGAATAAATAAAATCTTAAAAAAAAAACCCCAAAATTTCCATATTCACCATCAAGAGGTAGCCTCTGCTATCATTTGAGTGTTTACACCCATTAATTTTTTAACCATTTTTAAGTGTACAACTTAGTGGCCTTAAGTACATTCACAATGTTGTGTTACTATCACTAACATTTATTTCTAAAACTTTTTTCATCACCACACCCTTCCATCAATTTTTTGTGCATATTTTTTTTGAAAGATTTTTATTTATTTATTTGACACAGAGAGAGACCAGATCACAAGTAGGCAGAGAGGCAGGCAGAGAGAGAGGAGGAAGGAGGCTCCCTGCTGAGCAGGGAGCCCAATGTGGGCCTCAATCCCAGGACCCTGAGATCATGACCTGAGCCGAAGGCAGAGGCTTTAACCCACTGAGCCACCCAGGCGCCCTTTTGTGCATATTTTTATATAAATATATCAATTTTAAACTTTTTTTAAACAAAACTTGAATCATTGTTATATTGTACAATGCTTTCTCTTTTGTCCAAAGTCATGTATTTTGCCATTGTTTTACAGTTTTTATTGAAATACAACATGCATATGAAAGAGTACATTGTATACAGATAGTGTGCAACAGTGTACAACTTGATAAATTTTCAGAAGTGAACATACCTATTTAAGTGGCACCCTGATCAAGCATTTCAGAAGTCCTTTTGTCCTGTTTCTAAAATTTATCTTCCTTAATCACTATCCTGACTTCTAATACTTCAGTTTAAAAAACTTTAATAATGAAGTGTGATGTGTGGCTAGGAAATAGGCTTTGGATATGACAGACAGAGGTTCAAATCTTGGCTATTAGGCATATGACAGTCTTTGTGAACTTCAGTTAGCCCATATAAAGAAATAGGGCTGATAATACCTTTTTTGAAAAGGTTTTAGTATAAAATGCAGTAATGTTTATAAAACACTTAGCAAATGCTGACACATGGCCAGCACTCAGTAAGTCCCTAGCATGGAACCCCATGATGTAATACTGTGCTCAACAGATGATAGTTGTTGTTGGTGTTGTTATCATTATCATTATTATAATCCCTCTGCACCGACTTTAAATCAGAACTTAATGTGATATTTCCTGGTTTCTCCTCCTGTTCTCCCCTTAATCCACCTGTCTGCTTGCTTTCTATTTTGACATTTCCCTGCACATTATAACAACAGATGCTACATTATTGTCTGAACTCAACCAATTATACTACAGAAGAATAAACAACAGTAGCTCATTACCACACTCATTGTGCAGACAATATCTGCTTCCTCAATGCACCCAGTCTCTAGGGCTTTGCCCCAGAATGAAAACAGACCTCAGATATCCCACACTAGTGGTCCCAATGTGGAAAACAATGAAGAGATACTAGGTAAGTTGGCAACCTTGGGATCTGAATACCCATGTTTTACTGGCAAAAAAGAACAAACATACATCAGTAGCTCAGTTTCAAACATACTGGCTAAAAACAAAGGCTTCATATAAGTAAACATTGTTATAAAACAATGACATAAAAGACACCTATACTTGAATAGCATTTATAGTATAAACACCATTGTTAAACTTCAGTTTGGTTTGCTCAACAAATATAATTTTTTATTTGCATTATTTTAGATTTGTAACAAAGCAAGGAAACCTAGTATAAGTTGGAAATACTGACCTTGGACTTTTTGTTTTACTAAAAAATATGAATACTCAAAACATTCACTCAGATCTGAGGGATGAGAAATGGGGACTTCTTTGAAGTGAAATTTGGTAGTAAAGATAGACACCTGGAAAAGACAGTTTCTACATAATGACATTTTTTTAAACAGGAAAAAGAATGTATATTCACACCAATCTCTTATAATAAAAATTAAGGACTGACTTAATTTATATACTTACATATACAAATACATACATACATGCATGCACATATTATCTTCTAGGCTTCTGTGAGTACCCATCAAATAATAGTTTATAGCTGGTTGAAGCAGAGTTTGAAAGAGGCTAAAGCTAACAGTTATTAATTCCATGAATTCTTACTGAGCACCTCCCATGTGCCAGGCAATGTTCTAAATGATAGGAAAATATTGATGAACACTATAGATAAAAAAAATTCTGCTTACATGGAGGCTATATTTTAGTAGGGTGGAAGAAAGACAAAAAATACACATATATGAAAATGTACAGTTTGTCACAAAGTGATGACTGCTATGAAAAAAGTGCAGGAAGGCTGGCAGAAAGGAGGGAGGGGTACAACTTTAAACTCCATAAGCCTTGGGGTGCCTGGGTGGCTCGGTTAAGCCTCCAACTCTTGGTTTTGGCTCATGTCATGATCTCATGGATCACGACCTCATCGGTGGAGAGATCAAGCCCCTTGACCAATGTGCCCTGCATTGAGCCCCACACTCAGTGGGGGGTCTGCTTGAGATTTTCTCCCTGGGCCCTTCCCCCAGGAGCACAGCTCTTCCCCCCTCCCCCTCAAATAAAAAAAAAAAACCACAAAATCAAACCAACAACTCTGTAAACCTCAATAAGCAAAAAACTGTAGGCCAGCGAGCAAAGGCCTAAACGAGAGAGGGAGTCACATGGACATTTAGATCAGAGAGAAGTATTCCAGGCAGAAGTCACAATAACTGCCAAGCTCTGGCTTGCCTGAGGAATAGCAAGACAGCCAATGTGGCTGGAGCAGAAAGATCAGGAGAAGAGGGGGATAAGGTTGGTTAGAGAGGAATCAAAGGAGAGGGGTGAGTAAATCATATATGGCTTTGAGTAGCCCACAGAATTTTTTCCCCCCCATTTTAAAATTGAGGTGTAATATATATAAAGTAAAACCCATCCCTCTAAATGTATAGTTTGTGAGTTCTTTTTTTTTAAGATTTTATTTATTTATTTCACAGAGGGAGAGAGATCACAAGGAGGCAGAGAGGCAGGCAGACAGAGAGAGGGGGAAGCAGGCTCCCCGCTGAGCAGGGAGCCCGATGCGGGCCTCGATCCCAGGATCCTGAGATCATGACCTGAGCCGAAAGCAGAGGCTTTAACCCACTGAGCCACCTAGGTGCCCGAGTTTGTGAGTTTTGATACATGCATATATTTACATAACCATCATCATCAATCAAGATAAAGAACAGTTCTGTCACCCCCCCCCACATACAATTCTCTCATTCCTAGCCCCTGGGCAACTTCCAATCTGTTTTCTGTCCCCAGTTTTACCTTTTCTAGAATGTTATATAAATAAAGTCATAAATATCATATAAATGGCTTCCTTCATTTAGTGTAATGAATTTGAAATTCATTCATGTTGTTGACCATATCAGTAATTCATTCTTACTTATTATTAAGTGGTATTCCATTGTATAGATATACCAGTTTGATTACTCCTTCTCCAGTTGGGAGACACTTGAGTTGTTTCCAGGTTTTGATGACTACAAATAAAGCGACTATAAACATCTACGCACAGATTTTTGTGTGAACCTAAATTTTACTGTTAACTTTCATTTCACCTGTGTAAATACCTAGGAGTCTGACTGCTAGGTCATATGGTATGTATATGTTTAACTTTAAAACAAAGTGCCAAATTATTTTCCAAAATGGATGTGCTATCATTAATGACTGTTATCATTAATACACGAGAGTTCCGGGGCACCTGGGTGGCCCAGTGGGTTAAAGGCTCTGCCTTTGGCTCAGGTCATGATCTCAGGGTCCTGGGATCAAGCCCCGCATCAGGGCTTCCTCCTCTCTCTCTGCCTGCTTCTCTGCCTACTTGTAATCTCTCTCTCTGTCAAATAACTAAATAGAAAAATCTTAAAAAAGAAATCTTAAAAAAAATATGAGAGTTCCAGTTATTCTTCATCTTTGCCAGTAGTTTTTTTCTTTCAAAAAGCCATCTAATTGGTGTGTACCTATTGTGGTTTTAATTTGCATATTCCCTAATGACTAATAATATTGAGCATCTTTTCACATGCTTATTGGCCCTTGTGTATATCTTCTTTGATGAAGTGTCTGTTTAAATATTTTGCCCATTAAAAAATTTGTGTTATCTATTTTATTATTGAATGTTAATAGTTCATTAAGTATTCTGGACAGTTGATACATGATTTTCTTAGTCTGTGGATTGTCTTTCCAATTTCTTAACAGTGGCTTTTGAACAGTAGAAGTTCTTAATTTTGTTCTTAATTTTGATTTAGTGTAATTTAGATACTTGTCATTTTACGAATTATGCTTTTGGTGTCAGATCTATGAAATCTTGGCTTAACTCAAGATCATGAAGATTTTCTATGTTTTCTCCTAGGACTTTTAGGTCTATGACCCATTTTGAGTTAGTTTTTTTTTTTTAAGATTTTATTTATTTATTTGGCAGAGTGAGAGATTACAAATAGGCAGAGAGGCAGGCAGAGAGGAGGAAGCAGGCTCCCCGCTGAGCAGGGATCCCGATGCAGGGCTTGATCCCTGGACCCTGAGATCATGACCTGAGCCCAAGGCAGAGGCTTAACCCACTGAGCCACCCAGGCGCCCCTTGAGTTAGTTTTTGCATGTGAGGCAAGATATGGACTGGGAGATTTTTCCTTTAATTGTTTTGTACTTTTACATTTTTTTGCATATGAATATTCAATAGTTGCAGCATTATTTGTTGAAAAGATTATCCTTTTTTCATCAAATTGCCTTTGTACCTTTGTGGAAAATCAATTGATCATATGTGTGAGTCTATTTCTGCACTATTCTGTCTCATTGAACTATGGGTTTATCCTTTGCCAATTCCCACACTGTCTTGGATATATTGTCTTGAACTCTGGTAGTAGTCTTCCAACCTTGCTCTTTTTCAAAATTGTTTTGGATTTTCCAGTTCTATTGCCTTCTCATATCAATTTTAGAATCACTTTGTCAATTTCTTTTTTTTTATTTAAATTCAACAGCCAACATATAGCAACATACAGTACATCATTAGTTTTTGATGTAGTGTTCAATGATTTATTAGTTGTGTATAATACCCAGTGCTCATCATATCACATCCCCTCCTTAATGCCCATCATTTCTTTTTAAAAAATCCTGCAGATGTTGATTAGAATCACTGCAAAGGCTTTAGCTTTTATTTTGATATGAAGTTATTGTGGGTTTTTGAAGTGACATGATGTGCCAATTGTTTTTAAAAAGGATTGATTAAAGGACATATAAGGAAGGCAAAAATGGAGGCATCAAGTCAAATTGGGAGACTACTAAAGTAACCCAGGTAATAGTTAAAGGTGGCTTCCATGAGGGTGGTAATGGCAGAGTTAGTGAGTAGCATCTGAGTTGTGCATATATTTTGAAGGTAGAACCAATAGGATTTGCCCATTAAATATGGATATGAAAGAGAGAAGTCAAGGATAATTCCAAGGTTTCTGGTTCAACAACTAGAAGATTTTCCACTTATTAAGATAGGGAAGACTGCACGAAGAGCAAGTTTGAGTAGGGAGGGTAAAATCAGTTGTTCAATTTAAGACATGTTAAGTTTTGTGATGTCTATCAGACAGTTAAGTGGAGATGAAGAGTTAGCAATTAGATATTCAAGTCTGGAGTTCAGGGAAAGGGAGGAGCTGGAGATACACATTTGGGAGCCAAATGTACAGACCTTATTTAAAGTCATGGTACTGATGTGATCATCAAAGGAGCAGAATAGATCCTATATGAGAACAGTTGGTCTGACCCAATTCTGCAACCATTCTCTGTTCCTGGCAACCAATCATCTATCTAGAGAGTATGGATTACTTACAACAAATAGCCTCACTGCTGGATAAAGAAAATCAAGGTAAATAGTCATAACCAAAATTGAGATATATGACTTTTGGACTGCTTCTGGGATATAAAGAATAGTCTGTAGGTCGGTACTGGATACCATGAAACTAGAATTTCTACTCTCTTTTAACGGTTCATGAAGACAACAGCAGAATATTCCAAATTGAAACTATCTAAGAAATTTTGGATATATGGTTTTTATAGTTATAATAAGGTGTATTCATGTATTGGGACCTATCTTATTAAGTTGTTGTAGAGATTCAATAAGATAATGTCTGTAAAGTACTCAGCACAGAGTTTAGCACATACTAATTGCTTAATAGCTAGTGATGGTGATGATGATGATGATGATAGGGATGATTACCTTTATGGCTCATGTAGTGGTGTTATCTTGCTGATGAAGCCACTTATATAAGATAAAAATACAAATTATAAGGAGCAGTTTTTTACTTTAATTATCTATTCATGTTCCCACCTTCATCTTCATCTGGGATTATAGGTAGAAAATATGCCAGTCGGAGCTCTGATTCTGCTTTTACCAGGCAAATGTTAGGTAAGAATTTTAAAATAGGCTTTTTAATCTTGCTGTGATCTGATTTCTTCATCTGTAAGATGGTAATGATACTAGCTCGAGTGAGTTTTATAGGATGGCTGTGAAGATTAAGTCAGAAAACTAAAGGGAAGTACCAAGGCTTCTAATTCCATGCTCTTTTGTTCTCTCATTTAATGGTATTTTAAAATTATTTAAAATTTTCTATTTGAGGAGGCACCAAGATATAAAAGAAAACAACTTTTTCCAGATAGGCAAACATGTAACCTTTTTCTTTTCTTTTTGAGGGAACCAGTGGCAAAAGGGAATAGCTTTGTGCCTATTCTCTTCTACACGTAAGTCTCCAAAACTTGGCCCTTTTAACCTTATCTAATTTTTAGACAGGATTCTACATTTGTGCATTTGCCATTCCCTGAAGAAACCTTGTGCCTTTCTCTTTTTATTCATATTACCCAGCCCATGCCTATGCTTTCCCATACATTCAGCCATCCGTCTATTCATGACTCCATCCAAAATGCTCTTTTACTTCATCTTTAACCATAGAAGTCTAATCAATCTTCTAAAGCCTCTTCCCTCTGTGAATTTCTCATTGCCATCCTCATCAGAAATCATCCTCACCCAAATATTTTCAACACTGTGCTATTTTAATGGTTATTTTAATGGCTATTTTTATAACACATAGTATTTTTATAACATATAGTATCTTTTTCTGTAGTTACTTTGTATTCATCTACCCTCCTGTATTAGACAGTGACCTCTCTGAGGGCAGGGGCTATGTCACATACAATATAGTAGCCATAGCACCTGATCTAGTGATTTGCACATAGAAGGTGGTTAACAAATATTTGCAAATACTGACTAAGACTTGGGAGTCAAAAATCTTAGCTGAAACCTCCACTTACCAAAAATTTGGTGGCAAAAAAGTTTCAAGAAAGAATATGTAGTTCATGTATTTCTCTAGTTACTATAAAATCCATCCTTTAACCTCGACTACCAAAAAAATATATTATTTGGATCTTTGCAGAGATGCTTTTACGGAATTGTTCTTTGGCCTTATGACTTTGAATTATATAAAACTATAGAAGCTGTTATACATGACATGCTTTTGCTATTACAGCTATTAGATATACTTGGGGATAGTATTTACCATATCACAATTTCCTCTTGAAGGGGAACCCAACCATAGGAAACATTGCTCTAAGGTCTCAGTGCTTGAAAAATATCACCTTTTGAGAGATTGGCCTTTATCTGATGTTAGATAGTGAAACTTATAGATAATTATTTTAGAAAATAAAATAATTTAAAATAAAATAAAATAAAAGCATAGAACAAATTTTGTGGTCCATCTTGAGCAAATACACAGAATACTGTCACATGCATTTGGTGGGTGTGCTGGATTGTCTGTAGTCAAAATGTTCATCTTACTTTGGTTTTATTTTCCTTTATCCTGATTACTGTATCTTTTCTTTCTTTTTTAATCCATTTGAATTGCACATCTTCATGTAAATTACTTGAAACTCATTTTGGAAAGAACAATATATAAATTCATAAGATATAGGAGTTTTTTTGTCCTTTGCTTTTCCTTCAGAATAGTCTTAAAGCCTTTCTCCTTATCATGGTCAAGGACCAGATCAAAACATCTTCCTAAATTTATAGATTTCACTACAACAGTTACCACACAGCAAAATGAGACCAACCACTAAGGAATTTCCCTATAACCAAAGTGATCTGACTACTCAATACTTCATCTTTCCAAAAGATTTTGAAATACTAGAGATAATTAAGATAATAAAACCATTCTTGTTTCTCAATACAATTATATGGGTTAGGATTTCTGGTTAGAAGGAGAGGCAGTATTACTGTGAAAAAGTCAGGTGACCACGCTTCTAGTCCAGATTATGTGTCCAACCAGTTTGGTGACCATAGGCAAACTATAATCTTCCTGGGTCTCAGTTTCTTCAGAGGTTGCATAATGCCAGCTTTCCCAAAGAACTGTTTGTTGTACATGAGTGTGCTGAAATATGTTAATTGGTGCTCCATGAAAAAAAGGGCCAAATAAGTTTGGATAAGACTTAATTAAATCAAGATACACAGAAGATAAATAGTTTCTTAATGTTGGGATTTATAAGAGTCTTTAATTGTGACTCTTTGGGGGACTGTGGGTTAGAATATGGAGCACTACCTGAACTTGTTTTTTCTTTGGAGCACATCAGTGGATAAGTGCAATAATGACTAGTTGCAAAATCCAACTTGTTCTCCCCCTCCTTTGTGCCCCACCCTCTCACATGTTTACAGCTGGAACATATATACTGAGGTATGCTAAAGGATGTTCATTGGATCTTCTATGAGAGAGGATAGGCTTTATCTATACTAGGAGAGAGAAAAAATTTTAGCCCAGGGTAAATAAGGTAAATCATCAGAAGAAAGTACATGTACTATCAAGCTCTAGATCCAGAACATGTAGTTAATTGTGTACACCTGACATTTATCAAGTATATGGTTGAAGATACACTATTGAGAGAGAGCACATGCACTGTAAAAGAGCAAAAAAGAATGAGAGTACTAAATTTTTAAACTATATTTCTTGAAATAGCCTAAAAGCATAGTGACAAATCTCTTAACTTTTGTGAAACTCTGCAAACATGGTTCCTATAGACACACAGAATGATATATGACCTTGTATTGGAATGGAGTAAGTAAAACAACACGTGCCTTGGACTCATAAAGACCTAGGTGAGAATCTCAGCTGTTTTTCCATTTCTATGTGTGACTTCTCAATGAGCTTCAGTTTTCTCACCTGTAAAGAAAAGTCTCTAACCTTGTAGCTTGTTTTAATGGTCAATGACTAAGCATATGTAAAGTGGCTAGAAAAGTACTTGACCCACAGAAGATGCTCAATAAAATATTTTCTCCTTCCATTATTGAGAGTCCTCAGTGTACAGAGACTAGGGTCTGTCAGGCAGAGTATCTCGTACATATGTGATAGGCACTCAATAATGTGTCTGAAAATGAATAAACTTTGATTTCCAAACCATGAAATATTACACATCTTTCAAGACCTGGCTCAAATGTCACTTCTTCTACAGTGTGGTCTGTTTCTCAAAGCTTAACAGATTTTACTTTGCCAATGAACTCTCTAAGTATTTTGCTTTTACTTCTATGTTATTTGGCACAGTTTTTTCTTGATCTGCTGTTACTTGCAGACATGTATCTTCCCTACAAGATGCAATCACTTCTTGCAGGCAGAAACTGTTTTATTATCTCCTGTGCTTAGCATAGTTCTTGTTCAAAAACATCCTCTGACCAGGAATGATGACTAATGGAGTTTTCCTCAGTTCAAGTTAGGCTCTTCTGGCCTTTCCATCACTTGTTAGTTGGCTGTCTCTTTTTATAAGTAAATCTTGCTATTAATCCCATGTCTAGAAAAAGTCCTAAAAGTCCTTTTTTGTGAAACTATCCTGGGAAGCTATTTGACACTCCTTCTCTTTGTTCCCACTGCACTTTAGGCAAATCTCTATTAGAACTTTTACATACAGTTTTGTAATTCTTTTTTTTTTTTTAAAGATTTTATTTATTTATTTGACAGAAAGACAGTGAGAGAGGGAACACAAGCAGGAGGTGTGGGGCAGGGGGAAGCAGGCTTCCTGCTGAGCAGAGAGCCTGATTTGGGGCTCGATCCCAGGACCCTGGGATCATGACCTGGGCCTAAGGCAGATGCTTAAACACTGAGGCACCCAGGCACCCCCATAATTCTATTTTTACAAGACTATGAATTCCTGGTGTGGACAATCCATATCTGTAGCCCAACCCCCTAAAAGATTTTGGGATATACTAAGTATTCAAAAAAAAATATTTGCAAGACGAGTGAATGAAAAATTCTCTCTATTGTTATGAACATGACAAGAACGTGGAGGGAAAAATAAACCATGCTGAATGGATTTCCCATATGTAGCGGCCCAGTGGAAGATGTCACAGAAGTAACTCAGTGTTCTTTGGTGGGGAAAAATGAAGATTGGGAAAGGGCAGAAAATATAGTCTTTGTATTCTTGGGATGAAACCATATCCAGGAAGGATGAGAGCACTGGTCATGCAAGAAAAGGGAAAAGGAATTGAAAAGAACAGAAAACTATGAATCTAGTACAAGGTCAAGCTTCCTAAGAGTTCCACACAACAGAGGAGGAATGATTCTTTTAAGGAAAGGTTAGGTTTTCCATACTAAAATGAGTCTGGAAAAAGTGGAAAGAAGTCATGAGAAATATTAACAGCCTCAATATGAACTGTAGTGGAAATAAACCTAGCTCTTTTGAATAACGTTACTTGAAATCATGCCCTACCTCACGTTCCTCTTCTTGTTCTTTGCGAATCTGCTCCAAACGAAACTGTTCTGCCATCTCCCTCTCATGAGCTTCCCTCTGTCAATAAAAGGGAAAGGGAGCCAGTACTCAATAAACACTGGTTTACTTAAAAAGGAGAAAGGAAAAAAAAAAAAAAAGAGCTCAGTCCCAGCACTGTGATAATAAAATGTTTTTTTCTGGAATAAGGATGGAAAGGGATGTTGAGTACCCACACAACTACCTGGGTAGCTCTGAGTAGTGTGGCATTCAAGATCCATCAGAAGATCTTTTTCTGGTCTTCGTTTTTGGTCTTTTCTGCTACTTCCCCTGTATCCAAATATCAAGCTCTAGTCACATCAGCTTCCATCATGCACCCATGCTTTCTGGCTCCTTGCTGCTAGCATATACCACCTCTTGTCTCCTACCCCTTTTCTCTAATCAGTACACATATACAACCTCTTCCATGAAACCCTCCCCAACAGATTCCTACTTATTAGCTCTCCAAAAAAGCTGGAACAGACTTTCCACTGAAACTCCTGTTCACTAATCCCCACAGAACTCAGGGCTTCCCTTACGACTTTTATGATCCTTACATAAGTATTATAGCTAACTGTGTTCTGAAGTTAATTTATTCTACAGCACACTGTGAGCTTTCTTTTGGGGGCAGAAACTGTGGCTTATTCATTTCCCCCTCTTTCAATACCCAGTAGAGAAGCAGGTACTCAAAAAATATTAAATAAATCAGTGGTTCTCAATGTTCTCAACCCTGACTACACTAGTAGAAATCACCTGAAGAGCTTTTAAAACATTGCTAGGTTTTTACCATAGACTGATTAAAAAACAAGGAAAATAAATATTAGGTGCATTTTTGTTTTCATATTTCATGATTCTTAAAAAATTTTGTGTTGTCAAAATGAACCATGCTTTAAGAACCAAGGGTAAAATTATATTCTGTTAATTGAATCTAGCTTTCTCCATTGTAAACCTAACAATCTTAGGGATCAAAGTGGTAAAAAGACAGGCACTTAAATAATAAAAGACTATTTAGGATTGTGTTCTTTATCTTAGAAGTCCTTTGACCAAGCCTACCTTTGCTCTGTCAGCCTCAAGTGAGAGGCGATAGGCCTCATCTTGCTCTCTCTTCACATTTTCTCTGGCTTCACGTTCATCCTTAAAAGAAAGGAAAAGATTCAAATGTGTTTTATTATATTACTTTTTTAATAGAAGAAAACAATGATAATCCCCTTTTCTTACTCTTGTGTGAATTTATTACAATTAAATAAGGCACTTCAGAAGTATATAGGTTAGAAATAAGCAAACAAACAAAAAGAGTAGCATAGTAGATAGTGAAATAAGAATGTCTGGAGCCAGCTCTACCACTTATAAACTGTGTGACCTTGGACAAGTCATTTAACCTCTCTGGATCTCAGTTTCTTCAACTGTAAAATAGAAACAGTATTTGTTTCATAGGGTTGTTGTGAGAATTAAATGCAATAGTATATTAACAGTCTTGCAAACCACCTGACAGTTCATTTTCACAGTGATTAGTTCCTGTCGACTTTTTCCTGATTTTTCTGAGATAAACCTGGAGACTGTCACCATTGGGGCTAAGGACTGGGAGAGAGTAAAGGACTAGAAAGTAAACCTCTGGTCACTGAGCTAAGTATTCCCCACAATACTCACACTCATGAAATGTGGATGACTTAGCAGTTACCCAAGCTGAAGATCTTTTAAAAGATTTTTAGCTTCTGAAGTGACTGTGCCATTCACCTACATTTAAATCATTACTTCATGTGAAATTAAAAGTTCATTCAACTACCATAATTTCTCATTTGTTAAATTCTGAAGTATAGCCAATATATATGTACTTAAATTTAATAAATACCCACACCTGTTGACATTAGAATACAGGTTTCCTTTTGGGCCATTTTGTGTAATAGCTGAGAAAATCATATAAAGTCACCAATATTTGACTATTTTTTACCTCTAAAAATGGAAATTTCATATGGTTTAACTTAATACTTTCTAAGTTTTTGGCTTGCCAATTCAGTGCATACTTAGGTGCTCTCACTGATAATCCCTATTCAAGACTGGCCTTCTCTCTGAAGTTTCAATCTCCTTTTAGTTGCAATGAATCATCTAATTCCAAAGTCTCTGGTATAAATAGTAACATTTCATTGATTCCCAATCTTTTAAATAAAAAATTTGAAAGAATTATAAGTTGCTGGCCTAAAGCTAATTGCTATATTATCCATGATGAAAGGGTATGCTATGTAAATTATATGGTGGAACACAATATCAGGAACAATATTTAACCACCTGAGATCACTCAGGCTGCAAAGCATTCAAGAATAAGTTACATGTCATATAATATTACACATGAATAAAAATGAGTTTTAGAAACTTCTACTTGGAGACTTGTACGAAGCCACTAGTATTTATATTTTAGAGAAACAGAAGCATATACCTTTAAATATATTTTTACTAATTCTAGCTGGGTATTTCCCATTTTGGTATATACATTAAGTTTTACTATGACCAGACACAATCAGCCTGATAAGATATATTTTGTGTATTTCTATTAGCATTTGCTTAATTCATTACTCTGATTTCCTTCTCCCACTAAATATCCAAGTTTGTACACAGTAGCCACTTAATAGTTCATTTGACCATGGCTGATCTATATTTCATATATAATGTCTTTCTTTTTAAATCACTGAGGAGAAGTAATGGGGGGTGGGATTAGCAGATCTGTGTTTAAGTCCAATCCCTGCCAGTAGCAAGCTGTGTTCTTGGATAAATAACATCTCCCTTTACAGTCATTTATTAAATTAAAGGATTGGATCTCTAAGGATTTTATGCCTCTGTGGACAAGTCTATCTTTCCAAATTCAGAAATCCCTAATATAATCGCATATAACCTATGGGAGTAATCTTATCTTTCTATATTTCAAACGCAGAAATTCTTCGGATATCTAAAATTTTAATTTTACATTATTTTCTTGACCCTACCCCTCCAAATTAGTTTAAGTATCTCATGTAACATTCTGTACTTTCCCTTTAAAACATTCATCACAACTGCAATTAATTAATTATCATTTAATCATTTACTTAAGGTGAGATTCCCCCATAACACCATAAGCATCATAAAGGCAGGGACCTTGTCTATATTATACACCTCTATATTCCAAGTGTTTCACACATTGCCTAATTTTGGGGAGGTGTTAAGTAAGCATTTGTTGAATAAATAAATTGTCTTTCCAGGCATAAAATATTTATTGTCTGCAGTAAAAATTAAGGAGGTAGAAGATAGCTCATCCACAGAGCAGCCCCATCTGAGTCAATGAAATCGACTGACTGGGCGGAAATGACATGTTATGACACTATGTACACACAACAAAGGACCTTCTAAAAGCTACCACAGCTGGAAGCCCTTTGAACACAAATATAGTTGATAATAAAAGCATTCTAGGTAAACAGCTCTGTTTTAAAACAGACTGTTGCAGATATAAAAGGCCATTAAATACAGGGATCTCTGCCACAAAATGTGGCACCTGTTGTGAGAGACTTTCTGAAGCAGCTAACTTGCTTCCTTCCTTCCCCATCTCTTCCCTTTAATATTAGGCATCACACTAGCACTGAGGATACAGAGACAGGCCACAGTTTACTAAGGGAAGACACAGGTAGTCATGCTTGGATCACCTTCTTCATTATTTTATGAAGCTTACTAACTTATTGTGAAGAGTTCAGTGTTCAAGTTTTGCATTATTTTCCTTTTGTTCCTTAAATAATGTCAGTCTCTTTCTACCTGGAATAGTTCTTGCTCCATCATCTCGGTCATTAAAAATCCTACCAGCTTTTCATACACTTTTAGAAATATAAGAGACTGACATGTACAAAAGAGCTACTATATAGATGAAGAAACTGAAATCATATGAGGATAAAGGATTTATACAAGACTACCCATTAAGTGGCAGAGCTTAGACTTGACTCTATGTCTCCTGACAGCTTCCTCTCCCCTCCCAGTTGCAATCCAATGCTCTTTCCTTTGCTCACAGCTCTCCCTGACTATCGCAAACAGAAGGGCTAGTTCAGGCATGTGGCTCAGGATGAATTTTTCTAAACTTATAAGAAGTCAGAGCTTCTTATGTGTTTGGTAGTTGCTTGTGAATGGCTATCATTTCTTCTTTTCTGTCTTGTCAATTTTATATTTGTTTTTCTAACTGTCCTGTTCACTGTCATCTCCAATCTGGGGATTTAAAGAACACTGTTTAGGCATCTCCCCCACATTATTTTATACCATTATATTTTTAAAAAGAAAATTCCAGGTGTTATGGTTAACATCTCATGTACAAACTTGTTCTCGTATTCTATAGATGTGCCTCTTGGGACTTCTTCTGTGTCCTACAAATACAGTCCTTATGGAGTTTCCCCTTGCTTAAATCTGAGCAGACAGATTAGACAAGGGGACTAGAAATACATGTATATTGTGTGGAAGTAGAAGAGCTGGATAATCAGGTTCAGGAATAGGTCTGGGGTGCTGCTTGGGCTGTGGCTTGGGCTATTTGGCATCAAAATACTCCTTATCACACTGAAATGTGAAGCTGTATTGCTCAGAACGAAGTGATAGCCTGCACTGGAGCCTTTCATTTATAGCACCCTTGTCACTGCTCTCATACTGCTTTCTGCTACACTCATTTATGTATTTGTCTCACTGTTCTCACTGAGTTATAATCTGAGGGAAAAGACTCCATTTAATATGTCTTTTTTTTTTTTAAAGATTTTATTTATTTATTTGACACAGAGAGAGAGATTACAAGTAGGCAGAGAGGCAGGCAGAGAGACAGGGAGAGGAGGAAGCAGGCTCCCTGCTGAGCAGAGAGCCCAATGTGGGCCTCGATCCCAGGACGCTGAGATCATGACCTGAGCCGAAAGCAGAGGCTTTAACCCACTGAGCCACCCAGGCGCCCTAATATGTCTTTCTATTCTCTATGGCAGCTAGGGTACCATTTTACATATGGCAAGCATAAAGAAGCTTCTGTTAGATGAATGAACAGAACTATCAAGTACTCAACAGGTATATACCTGAAATTCTGGAGCCTCTAAGTAGTGAAACTAGTAATGTTTATCTACATATATTTCTTATCCTGAGTATTATAATGACTTGTTAAGAAGTGCAAAAATTAGAATTCAAACCTAGTCTTTGTCACCCCAAAGCCTATGTTTTTTTCCCCACTGTGACATAGTAGGTGGCTCGGTATAGTTCTCTATCTGAGAAGTAGCCACTGTGTCAGACAACCTACTAAAAATAATGAAAATATTTTGACCTGTCAAATGGTTCCTAAATGAGCAGCTTAACCAGAAATGGAATTTAGGTGTAACTTGTTACTCCTTGGTAGTGTTTAAAATTAGTAATCATCAGTTAATACCCAAAAAACTAATGCAAAATTCTGAATTATCAAAATGAAGCAGGTGATAGTGGTTAGGCTTGTTTCAAATACTTACCAAATACATACACAAATATGCACATACATATGGTATTTATCTGTTCTTGAATGCCCAGGTTAGAATGTACACCTTGCTCTCTGCCCTGAAAAGTGTCCCTGGTAAGCAGGGAAATGGCCCTGATATGTATCCCTAAAGAGGTATGGACCAAGATAACTTGAAATTCTCTCAATATAAATACTTTGAGATGGGTAAAATATAACAAAGATCTTTAAAAAGTATTACTCAGCATGTGAGAAAGAAAGAAGCAAAGAAAGAGAAATACCTTGGTACCAGAAATAAAGAGGAAACTGAAAAATTAGAGCTATAAATGAGGAGATAATATGGAATCTGACAAGATAGATTATCCATTTTGGTAACCTAGAATTGAAACTAGAAGACTTTATCTTGGACCTAAGCAAGGCAGGGAACTGGAAAGTTATCTATGGGATAACTTTCGGCAGTATAGTTTAAGTGTAATTGGAGTCTGGGAATAGGGTGCAGGGGAAGAGGGAGAGGAAGCTTATTTTAAGAAATGATGGACAAAAGTGTTCTGAATTTGATTAAAACTAAAAAGTCACAGATCTAAGAATCTAAATGAACACCAGATTAAAAAAACACAAAGACAGCTACATCCAGACACATCATAACCAAACTGCATAAAATTAATAATAAAAAGAAAAATCTTGAAACCAGAGAAAAGACATAATATATATAGGGAAATAAATTAAGAATGAAAGTAGACTTCTCAGAAACAGTGCAAGTGATAACAGAGTGGAGCAAAATCTTTAAAGCACTGAAAGAAAACAATGAATCTTTGATCACTAAAAAAATAAAATAAAATAAAATAAAAACACACCTATGTATCAACTAAGAATTCTATACTCAGTAAAAATATCTTTCAATTGAAAATGAAATAAAAAGACTTTTTCAGATACACAAAGGGTAAAGAACTAATCACTAGCATGTGTAAAAGTTAAAGAAAGTCCTTCAGGTAGAAAGAAAATAATACCAACCAGATGGAAATCTGGATCTACATAAAGGAGAACTAGAAATGGAAACTTTGCAGGTAAATTAAGAGACATTTTTTTCTTACCATTTAAATCTCTCTAATAAACAACTGAGTATACCAATGGCATTTTTTAAAGAAACAAAAGAATCCATTCTAAAATTCAGAGGGAAACTCAAAGGACCCCAAATAGCCAAAACAATCTTGAAAAATAACAAGGTTGGAGGACTCATATTTCCTGATTACCAAACTTACTATAAAGCTACAGTGATAAAAACATTGTAATAATTTATCCAGAGATCTTGCCATCTGCAACAATATGGATGGACCATATGGATGTATATTGCTAAGTGAAATAAGTTAGAGAAAAGACAAAGAGCATAGGATTTCACTCATAGGTGGTATCTAAAAAAACAAAAACAAGCAAGAGGCAAAAAACAGACTTCTAAGCACAGAGAATAAACTGTTTGCTAATAGGGAGGTAGGTAGGTAAGATGGGTGAAATAGATGAAGGGGATTAAGAATATACTTATTATGATGAACACTGAGTAACAGAATTACTGAATCATTATATTGTATACCTGAAACCAACATAACAATGCATGTTAATTATACTTCAAATAATAATATAATAATAATAACAACAACAACAACAACAACCATTATAGTGCCAGCAGAAGGAGAGATATTTAGACCAATGGAAAAGAATAGAGAGCCCACAACAACCATTATAGTGCCAGCAGAAGGAGAGATATTTAGACCAATGGAAAAGAATAGAGAGCCCACAACAACCATTATAGTGCCAGCAGAAGGAGAGATATTTAGACCAATGGAAAAGAATAGAGAGCCCNTAATAATAACAACAACAACAACAACAACCATTATAGTGCCAGCAGAAGGAGAGATATTTAGACCAATGGAAAAGAATAGAGAGCCCACAACAACCATTATAGTGCCAGCAGAAGGAGAGATATTTAGACCAATGGAAAAGAATAGAGAGCCCACAACAACCATTATAGTGCCAGCAGAAGGAGAGATATTTAGACCAATGGAAAAGAATAGAGAGCCCACAACAACCATTATAGTGCCAGCAGAAGGAGAGATATTTAGACCAATGGAAAAGAATAGAGAGCCCACAACAACCATTATAGTGCCAGCAGAAGGAGAGATATTTAGACCAATGGAAAAGAATAGAGAGCCCACAACAACCATTATAGTGCCAGCAGAAGGAGAGATATTTAGACCAATGGAAAAGAATAGAGAGCCCACAACAACCATTATAGTGCCAGCAGAAGGAGAGATATTTAGACCAATGGAAAAGAATAGAGAGCCCACAACAACCATTATAGTGCCAGCAGAAGGAGAGATATTTAGACCAATGGAAAAGAATAGAGAGCCCACAACAACCATTATAGTGCCAGCAGAAGGAGAGATATTTAGACCAATGGAAAAGAATAGAGAGCCCACAACAACCATTATAGTGCCAGCAGAAGGAGAGATATTTAGACCAATGGAAAAGAATAGAGAGCCCACAACAACCATTATAGTGCCAGCAGAAGGAGAGATATTTAGACCAATGGAAAAGAATAGAGAGCCCACAACAACCATTATAGTGCCAGCAGAAGGAGAGATATTTAGACCAATGGAAAAGAATAGAGAGCCCACAACAACCATTATAGTGCCAGCAGAAGGAGAGATATTTAGACCAATGGAAAAGAATAGAGAGCCCACAACAACCATTATAGTGCCAGCAGAAGGAGAGATATTTAGACCAATGGAAAAGAATAGAGAGCCCAGAAATAAACTCACATTCATAATGAATTTATTTTTGACAAGAGTGTCAAGACCATTCAAAGGAGAAAGGACAGTCTTTTTAATGAATGGTACTGGGAAAGCTACAAAAGAATGAAGTTGGGCCCTTACTTTACACAATATAAAAAAATACACTCAAAATGGATCAAAGATCTGCAATTAAAAATTAAAACTATAAAACTTTTATATGAAAATAAAGGTGAAAATCTTCATGATCTTTGATTAGGTAATGATTTCGTTAGTATGACAATGAAAGCACAGGTAATAAAAAGAAATAAATAAGTTGGGCATCATTAAAATTAAAAACTTTTGTGCATCAAAAGACACTACCAAGGGAGTGAAAAGGCAATTCAGAGTGGAAGAAAATATTTGTGGGTCATATGTCTAATTAGAGTTTAATATCCAAACCTCCTACAAGTTAACAGCAACAACAAAAATGAACAATCCAATTAAAAAATGGGCAAAGGACATGAAAAGACATTTCTCGAAAGAAGATATATATAAATGGCCAATAATTACATGTTCATGGCAGCACTATTCACTCTAGTCACCTAAGTGTCTATAAACAGATGAATGGATACACAAAATGTGGTATACAGATACAATGGAATATTATTCAGCCATAAAAGGAAGTTCTGATACATACTACGATATGGATAAACCTTAAAGACATCATACTAAGTAAAAGAAGTTAGACAAAAAAAGACAAATACTGTATGTTTCCACTTACATGAGTTACTTAGAGTAGGTAGATTCATAGAACAGAGAGTAAATCAGAGATTACCAGGAACTGAAGGGAGCAGAATGGAAAGTTATTGGTAATTAGACTGGCTAGATATCTAATTCAATGGGGAAGAGAAGTGATATGAACAGACATCCCTGTCTTTTTCCTGATTTTAGCAAAAAAACATTCGGCCTTTCACCAGTAAGTAAAATATTAGCTTGTAGGGTTTTTTTGTTTGTTTGTTTTTTGTTTTGTTTTTTAAATAGATGTTTTCGGGACACCTGGGTGGCTCAGTCGGTTAAGCGGCTGCCTTCGACTCAGGTCATGATCCCAGGGTCCTGCATCAGGCTCCCTGCTCAGTGGGGAGCCTGCTTCTCCCTCTGCTTGATGCATCCCTTATTTGTGCTCACTCACTCTCTCACTCTCGCTCTCTCTCTGACAAATAAATAAAGTCTTAAAAAAATAGATGTTCTTTATCAGGTTCTACTCTATTCCGACTTTACTAAAAGTTTGTATCAGGAATGGATTAGCTTTTGCCTAATGTTTTTTCCACATCCACTGAGATAATCATATGGTGACTGACTGATTTTCAAGTCTAAGGCAAGAAAAGGAAATAAAAGACATCTAGAATGAAAAGGAAGATGTACAATTCTCTTTATCACAATAAAATGATTAGAAACATGGAAAATTACACAGATTCTACCAAAAAACTACTAGAACTAATAAGTGATTTTGGTAAGGTTGTAAGATAAAAAAATTGATATACAACAAGCAACTGTGTTTCAATACACTAGCAACAAACAATTAGAACTTACAATTTTAAAAATATTACTTATAATAGCATAAAATATGTTAAGTATGTAAGGATAAATTTGAAAAAAAGATGTATACTGAAAATTATAAAATACTGCTGAGTGAAAATAGACCTAAATAAATGGAGAAATACATCATTTTCATGAAGTAGAAGAGTCAATATTTTATAGGTCAATTTAATTCAAATGATATACAGACTCAATGCAATTCTAATAGAAATACTGGCAGTATTTTTTGGGGGGGGCAGAAAATAACAAGCTAATTATAAAATTCATATGGCAATGCACAGGACCTAGAATAAGCCAAAACACTATGAGAAGAGGAAGAGAGTTAGAGGACTTACACTACTTGATTTCAAGCCTTAGTATAAACCTAAAGTAATTGTGTGGGGTATTCATATTAAGACAGACAAAAATAATCACTGGAATAGAATGGAGTACAGATATGATCAACTGATTATTGAATGCGAAGGCAGTTCAATGAAAAGAACAGTCTTTGCAACAAATAGTAGTGGAACTACTGGATATCTATGCCTCCCTCCACAAGAGCTTTAATTCATACTTCATACTATATATAAAAGTTAACTCAAATGAATCATAGACCTTAGTATAAAATCTTAAGTCAGATTATAGATTAGAAATATAGGAAAAAATAGTGACCTTGAATTAGGTAAATATTTCTTAGATATGACTCAAAAGCAGGACAGATTAAAAAAAATCTAAACTGGACTTCATCAAAATTAAAAACTCCTGTTCTCCTAAAGAGAATCGAAAATGATAATGAAAATTAAGCCACAAACTTGGAGAAAAATCTTTGCAGGGGTGCCTGGGTGGCTCAGTCGGTTAAAACGCTGCCTTCGGCTCAGGTCATGGTCCCAGGGTCCTGGGATCGATTCCCACATTGGGCTCCCTGCTCAGCGGAGAGCCTGCTTCTCCCTCTCCCTCTGCCTGTTGCTCTGCCTACTTGTGCTCTCTATCTCTCTGTCAAATAAATAAATAAAATCTTTTTAAAAAATCTTTGCAAATTACTTATCAAATAAATAACTTGTATCTAGAACATATAAAGAACTCGAAATGCAAAAATAATCCAATTTAAAAAGGTGGTAAAAATAAAGACATGGACAAGGAAGCACATGAAAAACAGCTTGATCTCATTAATCACTAGGAAGATGCAAATTAAACACTACTGTATACCTATTAGAATGTATTAAATTTAAAAAGATTAACCATACCTAGGGTTAACAAGGATGTAGAGCACTGGAACTCTCTCTCATGCACTCATGATAGGTGGGTAAAATGAATCAACCACTTTGGAAAACACTACAGCAGTTTCTTAAAAAATTAAGTATATACTTACTATATAATCTAGTCATTCTAGACTTGGGTGGTTACCCAAGACAATTGAAAGCATACATAAAAACTTATATACAACTGTTCATAGCAGCTTTATTTATAATAGTCCCAAACTAGGAAATAATTCAAATGTCCGTCAACAGGTGAATGGATAAAAAAATGTGAGAAAATACAAATAGTACTGAAAGCAGCAGTAGGTGCTTTCATTGAACCACTGCTTGTTCAGAGCAGACAGGTACTGGAACTTCTGTCATAATGTAATGATTCCTCTTTATAGGATTTCAGAGATGGGAGGCAGTTACCTCGTAAGCACAAATAGCCATCATACTATTCGGCTACTGGAGGGAAGACTTGACCTATATGTTACTAGTCTATTTTAAGATCCAGGGCAGTTAACAATGAATGAAGCATTAACAATGTTGGAATATTGCTATTTAGTATGGGTGGATATTCAATCATTCTGTGTGTGTGTGTGTGTGTATGTGTGTGAGAGAGATGAGGTAATCACAAAGAAAAATATAGCATATTTAAGCTATCTTGCTGTTTAAAAAGTTGTCTTAAAAAAGGCATTTATGCAAAATTTTAAAACAAAATTGTTAAATTATTCTGAAAGGTAGCATTGTTAATATTGCTGAAGGGTCATTGCACAACGTTTTGAATACACTGAATGACACACATCATAGTAATTAACTATGTTATGTAAATTCTACTTACATGAAAAAATTATTAGAACTAAAAAAGCAGTAAAATTTCTGTATATCCATATAGTCGAATATTACTAACCAATTAAATGTAATGAATTACTGATATGTGCAACAACATGGATGAATCTCAAATAATTAGGCTAAGTGAAAGAAGCCATACTAACGAGTATATACTATATGATACAGTTTTTTATAAAATTTGAGAAGATGCAAACAAATCTATAGTAACAGAAAGATCAGTGGTTGAATGGGACTTGGAAGGTTGGCAGGTAGAGGCAGGAGGAAGTGACTGCAAAGGTATATAAGGAAACTTTTGAGAGTGATGGATATGAACAGGTTCACTATTTTGATTGTAGTAAGAGTTGCATGAGTTTAAATATGTCAGAAGCTTTCAGGTTGTATACTTTTTATAGGTTCAGTTTATTATGTATCTATCAAACTCCAATATAGCTTTAGAAAATAAATGATTAATAATACTAAAAAATTAATGGATGGATTAAACCCCAGCTCAGATACAGGTGAAGAGAGAATTAATGAAGTGGGTGTAATGCAAGAAAATCACCAAAATTGCAACACAAAGAGTAACAGAGAAATAAAATATAATAGAGTAGGTAAGAGACACAGAGGATATAATCAGGTTGTCTAATATGGATCTGGTAGGAATTCTAGAAGTGGGTGATATACAGAAGAGAGCAATACTCAAAGAGATAATGTTTTTGAATTTTCTAGTATGAGATAATATTAAATGGGTAAGGACCATTTCAAATGATAACCTCTAGTTAGAAACTACTAAACTGAATAAACATATTAATTGGTTGAAGTCCCCATAGTCAAGGAGTAGAGCTTTGAATGCCACCTCACCTGAAGAACACCAGTTCTGATTCTCAATTCTGCTAATCCAATGATAAGACCTTGAATGACTGGGCTGTAGTAACAGAAATAGTAGTTAAAACCTTGCCAATCAAAGTGTGATTCAATGACAAGCAGCACAGAAAACAACTGGAAGCTTGTCAGAAAGGCAGAATCTTGGGCGCCATCCCAGATTGATGAAAGCAGAACATAAATTTTAATAAGACCTCCAGGTGAATCTTATGCACATTTAATTTTGAAAAACACTGTTTAAGAAGACCATATCAGTTTTCTGAGCAGGGCATCTTACAGAAAGCAAGAATCTCTTTGCTTAAAAGTAACATATCTAATACTATTTCAGTGACAAGTGGTTGGGATGCTTTTTTGCTTGCAGGAAAGCCATAAATGGGAGAAGCTCATATACACAGGTACAGAAGAATGCTTAAATACTACTAGGATTAGGACCTAATCCATTAGAAACCAGGCAGAAGTTTAAGAGACAAGACCCATGCTTTTGAATAGAGATTCCACGATAGGTTCCCAAGTGGTCACGTAGACTGCTTACATAGGAACATGTCCATTGAGAGCATGCACTCTGAAAAAGGTAACAGAGAGTGAAAAATGTATTTCCTCTCCCATATGGCAGCCCCGTTACATGGAAAGTCCAGCTAAATCCTCTGGAGACTTTTTTGGGGTGTGTGTGTGTGTGTGTGTGTGTGTACATATATAATGGAAATGATGTAATGGTCTCCAATAAAATCTACTACATTCGGTTGCTATTTCTCTAGTTAGGACTCCTTTCTGAAAGTAGATAGATAAGACAGGAAGAGAAAGCTTATTTTCAAAGAAAGAGGTGAACACACTATGGTCTTAGGGCCAAAACTGGCCTGGGGCCTGGTTCTGAAAATAGAAGTTTTACTGAAGCATAGTCATGATGTATTATGTACGATTTCTTTTGTGCTACAACAGCAGAGTTGAGTAGTTGTGACAGAGGATATATGGCCCCCAAAGCTAAAAATATTTATTACCTGACGCTTCGCAGAAAAACTTTGCTGACTCATTTAAATCATCATAAATGCTGATTTCAGTGTTCTTAACTTTTAGTAAGTAGGGAATAAAACTAATGAGATTTATAGTTCGTGGAAATTTAGGGAAAGCTTCAGGAAAAAGAAAGATCAGATGGAAAGAGTAACTAATTTGTTCAGTACAAAAAAAATCAGAAGCCATAACCTAGCTCTGACATTAGTGTTAAAGATTTAAAGCCAAAAGTCTCATAGCCACTGGGCACCTGGGTGGCTCAGTAGGTTAAAGTCTCATAGCCACTTATTTCAAATTATTGATAAAAATAGTTTGACTAAACTTAAGAATGCAAGCGAATTATATACTTAGGTTTCCAGAAAAATTGGAGGAATACTAACTCTAGACACATTTGAACAAATCACCTGTCTTAGAGGCGTAGGTATAGGATTTTTTTTGTTGTGAACCACTTGCTATGTTGGCTTAGTTTCAGGCAATGACTCTGTTGAACATCCACTATAAATAATACACTGGGCCCAGGTACTGTGGGAAAGAGAATGACATTACACCGTCCTTCCATCAAAGAGTGTTTTTAATTTCATGTTATTTTATTTTTAAGATTTTATTTATTTATTTGACAGAGACACAGAGAGAGAGGGAACACAAGCAGGGGGAGTGGGAGAGGGAGAATCAGGCTTCCTGTTGAGCAGAGAGCCTGATACGGGGCTCAATCCCAGGATCCTGGGATCATGACCTGAGCTGAAGGCAACACTTAAAGACTGAGCCACCCAGGTGCCCCTTTTTGTTATTTTAATGGAAATTCTATAGTTATAAACTGCTGTTACCAAATTTCTACTGTTGAAAGTACAGTGTCAGTAAAAGAATTACCTTTCTAAAATCAAACTCCCACTACAACACTCTTCTTTTCTAACTTCCAATGATTTCCACATGCCTTCAGGATAAAGCCCAAATTCTTAGCACAGCTGCCCTCACACACTTTTATCAGCTTCATTGCCCACTCCTCCCTTCCACATATCCTATGTTCTAGCTATACAGAACTCAGAATTGACCAGGCTTTTGCATGCCTCCTTGCCTTTAAAAATCCTTTATCCTTGGCCTGGAATACTCTTCTCCTTTGGGCAAAATCACAAACTTGTCTTTCAGGCCCACCTTAAGTATCCAGATAGACACTTGCACTCCTTCCACCCCCACTCCTGGGTAGAATGTCTTCAATTCTGTGTTCTATTCACACCACAGTATTATAGTTATATATTTACATATTTGTCTCTCCCATGACTGAGAATTTAGAGGGAAAAGATACTGTCTTATTGATCTCTGAATTTTTCCAGCATACATTAACTCCACCAAGTGCCAACTAAATAATAAAAGTAGTTAATGTTTAGTGAATGCTTACTGTATGCCATGCACTTTTCTAATTAGTTTGTGCATTATTATTTTATTTCATCCTCATGTATATTGAGGGAAGAAAGAAAGGAGATGATTATATATTTATATATTTAAGAAGAAAGAAAGGGAAAGGGAGCTAAGGTATCTGCTCTAGAAACTACCATGGATCTCAAAAGTGTCAACAGCCTTTGCAAGGCAAATGCTCTTGTTTTATTTTCCTTTTGCTTCCATTAGTTATTATTACCTCTACCTAGGGTTCTGAGATTTAAAAGATGGTTAGAGGCCTTCAGAGAGATGATACTAGGCAAGGATGGGAGTAAGAAATATAGCTCTACTGAGGAAGATGGTCCTCTTGTGTAGGGTGCTAGATTATCCCAGGACTACCCTCTGTAACATAATCTGTATGAATGACAAATTTCTTTTCAGGGGACTCTTCATGCTGATGCCTGGGCACAGTACCTGGCACAGAGCAGTTATTCAACAAATGCAGACTGAACTGAACTGGGAGGATAATTAACTGACTCCTTTGAGTCACCAAAACAGATAAGCCAGTCCCTGGCAATTTTGTAGATACAGTGATCTCAAAAAGTAAAATAATTCAAATATATAATAATTTAGAGCAAGGTTTTCATAACCTACCACTAAAGCCAAATTGATCATTTTATTTTCTAAGTAAGTACCTGGTTAGTATGAGAACCAAGAAAGGAGAGAATTCAGTAATTAAATTATTCTAAAGGGACAAATTCATTAGGCACCAGAAAGATGTAAGAATGTGCTTCAATTTCTTCCTCAATGTTTGGGAGATAAAAGCTTTTTTTTTTTTTTTTTAACCTTCATCTTATGATTGAATTGGAATAGAACTGGAGTTCAGATACTTAAGATCCTATTTTTGAAAATTTCTTAGGCCATAGATTATTCTGATAATCTTATTTACAAAATAAGATTTTAAAACAGTATCTCCTGTTTTTAAAGTATCAGAATTAGACATTTCTCTAAAGAATATATACAAATGGCCAGAAGCACATGAAAAGATGCTCAGCATCATTAGTCATTAGCGAACTTCAAATCAAAACCATAATGAGATACCAACTTACATCCACTAGGATAGCTATTATTTAAAAAGTGGGGTATGGGGGGTGGGAAAAATAACAATTCAAATGTCCATCAGCAGATGAATGGATAAACAAAGTGTGGCATATCCATACAATGAAATATTATTTGGCCATAAAAAAAACCCCTGAAGTACTGACATATGCCACAGTGTGGAGGAATCTAAGTGAAAGAAGCCAGACAAAAAAAGTCATGTACTGTGTGATTCCATTTGTATGAAATATCTAGACTAGACAAATCCAAAGAGACAGAAAGTAGAATGGTGGCTGCCAACGGCTTTTGGAGTAGTTTCAGAACTAGATGGAGGTTGCACAACACTGTGAATGTACAAAGTGCCACTGAATAGTACACTTTAATATGGTTAATTTTGGGGTGTCTGTCTGGCTCAGTCACTAGAGCATGTGACTCTTGATCTCAAGGTCCTGAGTTTGAGCCCCATGTTGGATGTAGAGATGACTTAAATAAATAAAACTTTTAAAAAAGTTAAAAAAAATAAAATGGTTAATTTAATTATATGAATGTTGCCTAAAAACCCCCAAGTATCAAAATTACAGAGGGAAGTTATATGAGCTGTTGTCTTGATAGCAACAGAACCAAGAACTAAGTAACAACAAAGTGGAAAAAAAGAGAGGGATATTTTTACTTTTCTGCACCTGCAGGATAAATGATGAAAGCACTGTTTGAAAAGATGCGGTAAATTGGCATTCAAAAGAAGTGACGCCTGATAGCATTGGCTTCATGGTGTACTGCAGCCAAGACGTTCATTTTCCAACCAAACAACTTGGATTGTAGTCCTCATTCCATCCTGATGACAGATGAGTACATGGAAAAGGTCACAGGCTTAAAACACAGACTTGGTTTGAATTCTAGTTTTGCCACTTAAATTTCTATGTCCCTGGGTAAGTTCCTTGAACTCTTTCAACACTGATCAATGATATCTTTAAAATGGGAGCAATACCTCCTGTAAGCTAGATTATGGAAAGGATGAAATGAAACAATGAATATATATCACCTAGTATAGTATCTGGGACTGCAGTGGGCATTTGGTAAATGTTATCCTAATCATCATCATCACCATCACCTTAATAATATTAATCCTTTTCCTTCTAATAACTAGATGTATAACTTTAGTCCAAACAGTTGAATTCCTCTGAGTTACTTCTAAGGACTGATTGTGGGAGGGCCTGGGGCAAATCATCACTCATTAACAGCATCATTTTTCTATAGGTAGACTGGCAGTGGTAGAGGAGGAAAGGCAGGGAAAGGTTCATGAACAGTTATATGAACACAAGTTTCAGGTCTCTGAAGCATTTTTCCATTGTTCTCTGGCTGACTACTACTCCTCATCCAAGTCACTGCCTATGTACCAGGGCTCTGATAAGTGTCCCAGTGCCAAAAATAAGAACATGAGTGGTCCTAAGCATGAGTTATTCACCGTATGTAATTTAGAATAAAAGCTTATACTAAACTATAAAATAAATTTCAGAAGTCTGACAAAATTCTGATTTTTCTCAAGACCGTTTTGATTTTTTTGAAAAGTCAAATTTCGAAAAGATACCCCTCTCTATTTTTCCTGTTTATATGATGAACTGACTCTGCTTATTCCATAACTTCTTAGTCTGCCTTTAGACAATGACATTCTAAGTTGCAGGTTGTAGGAGCTACTAGTGGAGGGAGGTTCTTTAACCTAAGGGCTCAGAGCAATCCCCAAAATTTGCTCAACTTTTGGGTAACCCAGACTATGAGGATTAGAGAGAGGAACAGATGGTGGGACATGGCTCTGAAACACACAAAGATTGTAGACTGGAAGGGATGATCATTTTGTTCATGGAATCAGGAATGACTTAGAAGGCCTGATCCACTCCATGATAAGAATGAATTCCTTAAAAAAGAAAAAAGAAAAAAGAAAAAACGAATTCTTTGGCCCAAGGCCTAACTTATCACTGTGGTTTCTATTCTGTGAAAATCTCTCATTTCCTTGTTAATCAAAGCTACCATTAACTAAGTATTTGGAAAGGAAAATATAGTAAGTATTAATGACTATCCCCCACCTATATTTTTACCTAAGTTACTTTTAATCCTTTAAAGTCTTAAATTCCAAAGTTTAAAAAGCACTTTCACTAAGACACTTTCACATGTGGTACTCAAAATAATTAGGTTAGCCAGGAAGGGACTTGTATCCCCATTTAGAGATGAGGAAACTGAGACTAAGAAAGTTTAAGTGATTTTCCCAGGGTCACAGAGCTTATTAGAATGTAGGCCATCTGGTACCTCATCTATAGCTTTTTCTGCCATTTCATTTTTCTTCAATTTCCATGCTTGATGTGTTTCTCCCCTCTAAATTTTCTTGCTTTCAAATACTGAAAATATAGTCCTTCAGTTGATGTAGGAAATAGTCATGGAATGATTTTCCTGGGAATAAACTGTTTATCCTTGCTGAATGAACCGAATAACAAGAAAAACAAATATAGGTTTAACTTATTTTATTACCAATGGACTCTCCACAGAGAAAAGCAAGATAGGAAGAGATGGGTATGTACCTCCAGCCTTGTATTATCCTGGAGACTTGTCATTATCTATTCATATGTTTATTTCTCTCTTTAGACCTTAAGCAAACTGAAGAGAATTTTCCTTATTATTTCTGTATCCCTAGTCACAAACAGTGCCTGGTACTTTGTATATCCTTAGAAACTGAACAGTGAATGAGCATTTGGCTCCACAAATATTTGTATTATAAGTTTATATTTGTTAAACTGATTTGCCTGTAAAATCATTAATGAACTGCTCTTACTCAAAAACAGTGAAATAAGGATTATGGCAAACCTGACACTCAACATTCTTTCAGGTTACATTCTTCAAAGAATAGGTTTGGTACCTATTATACCAAAGACTGAGTCTAAATGTTAGACTAACTGGTTATTTTTAAAACTTTAATTATCTAAAGTTTTAAACAGAGAAATTTTAAAATAGTCCATTGTAGGACTGTGAAAACAGAGAGCTGAATTCACAAGCAGCAAGTAACTTCTAAGTCCTAACTGAGTTGAGACAGTCTTGCTAGAATGTAAGTCTCTGGAATTTCCGGTGAAGATGTTTAGAAAAGATTCTTTTTCATCTGGATATAAGCAGTATGTGGGAGTGAGTTGAAAAGCTGGATTTAAGACTGGTTTGCTAATTTCTTTAGTGGCAGGATTTCAAATGATGGAACGCCATCTCTGTGTTTGCTTTAGAGGAAGTGAGCTAACTTGTGAGAGTTTATATGTTAAGGCTAAATCAATCCAGAGAGAATCTACATATCTGTTTGGTAATCTAGAATAAAACCTGCACATTTTTCAAGCATGATGCCTTAGTTCAGACCCTTGTCATCTCTTGCTTACACTATGGCATTAGCCTCATAACAGGTACCCTGACTTCTAGTTCTTCCCCATAAAATTCATCATTCACTCATTCATTCATTCATTCATTCATTCGTTTATACATTTATAAAATAGTTACGTACACCTACTATGTTGGGCTTTGTGTTAAGAACTAGAAACAAGAAGATATAAGACAAATAAGACATAGTTTTCTTCTTTCACTAGATATAGGGGATAGATGTATAAACTTGGAAAGGAAGGCAATATATATGAGGGCATATTGTGAGTTAGTCACTTTACATATGCTATTTCTTTTCAAGCCCACAATGAGGTATTACTATTTCCACTCAACATATGGGGAAATTGAGACTCAAACTGGCTACATAATCTGCCAATGGTAGTGTTTGTAAGGGATTGAATCAAGTTTATACTTAGGTCTATCTGTTTCTAAAGGCTATGCTCTTTGCACTAAACCAATGGTTCTCAAACTTTAAAATATACAAGAATCTCTTATTATATAGGAAACTTGTGAAAACACAGATTCTCTGGCCCATCTGCAGAGATTCTGATTCAGTAGGCCTAGCATAGAAGCTCAAAAATCTGTAGTTGTAGCAAATACGTGCTCAATGGACCACACTTTGAAAAGCACTATACCTCAAAAAGAAAACAAAATAACAGATAACTTAGAACATCAAGATAAGTACTATCATAAAGATACCAACAAAGTGATGAGCAAATATCATAGTCATCAGAATTAGTTTCCTAAATTACAAATCTAATCATGCCAACTTTCTGCTGAAAAGAAATGAAGGCTCCACAACCCACAGTTTAAGGTTCAAATTCTGTAGCAGAGCACAGAAGTATCTTCAACACATGGCCCTAATGCACATTTTCAGCCTCTTCTCTCCTCCCTTCCCTCTACCAACCCCTCCTTCTTGCCTTATTAAATTACTTCTCATTTTCCACATGTCCCAAGCCATTTCACAATTCCAAGCTGTATCACATTTCCACATTTTTAAATATACTTCCTCCTTAGTCCAAATGATTACTTCCTATTCATTACTCCAAACTCAGTTTATATTATTACAGATATTTCAGTACAAATACAGTACAATTATTTCATAAGTACTTATTAGCTCCCAGGTACTACTCTAAGCACTTTACATGTATCAATGGATTTAATCCTACCAAGTAACTACTAATTGAGGAAACTGAGGCACAGAGATTAAGGGATTTTTCTCAATGTTATACAGCTGCTAAGTGGCAGAGCTAGGATCTGAATTCAGGCACTATGGCACCATAAACTCTTAATGACTACTTTATAGTTGCCTCTCATGAGATAATGAGCTACTTATTCTCAGGCAAGGACTTGTTACCCAGGGCCTAATTCAAACCATATTTCTCTTCAGATTCTTTTAATCTACTCTTATCTCTTAATCTCCTGAATGAACTTTCTTCCATTCCACTTGTATGTGAAATATGTCTCCCTGTTTTGAACCTAATTGTTCTCTAATTGCTTCAGGTACTGAGGTTCTATTTTTAGAGGTAGGTGGCAAGCTCTCTGAGAGTAGAAACTGTGTCTCCCAGTGTAGCTTGGTACATTGCAGGCACTGAAAGAATTTTTGTTGTACTGAAGTGGAGAGCAAACAATTTACCAGCTAACCTATATTCAGTGATTAAAGAGAAAGCATATGAATGGGGACTCGGTAGTTCCTCCAAAGTGGAATGAGGGAGAGAGGGGGCCGGTATTTGCTAGTTCCTTTTTTGACAGAAGGCTGTCATTATGGAAGGGCTCTTAGGCATATAAAGGACTGGTCTCCATGGTTGGCTGGTCCTGACTTTCAAAGAGAAATTCTGTAGTTCAGCCCCCCAAGTAAATAATAATTAGATAGCTGCAGCTATAAATTTAAATTGATATTTGGGTTTAAAAGCTATATAGAAGTTTTCACTCCCTTCCCAGATAAGAGATGTTCAAAAACACTTTGGGTTGCTTGCAAAGCTGAATTTTTCTATTGCTTTGCATGAATAAACTAGTTCAGGACTACAAAATGTATGTTCTTTCAGTTACACCTGGAATATATGCAGTGAATAGACTGCATACATTGTATTCTTTGCACTTTAAATACAATTATTTTAGTTCATCTTTTCCTAAGGGTAAGTGCTCTTTACAAAGCTAAAGTAGTAAAACCAAACATAACATACACATATAAGAACTTTATGAAAAAGGATTTAAGGAATCATTTTTTTCTAGCAAAAGTACATAGGATAATTAATTTTATTTTATTATAAAGATTTATTTATTTGAGAGAGAGAGAGAGTGCACAAGCAGGAGGAATGAAAGAGGCAGAGGGAGAGAAATCCCCAAGCAAATTCCTTGCTGAGCATGGAGCCCTATGTGGAACTCGATTCCAGGACGCTGAGATCATGACCTGTGCTGAAATCAAAAGCCAGATGCCCAACTGACTGAGCCACTCAGGCACCCCATAGGATAATATATTTTAAAAGGAAAATGTGTAAATTGGTGCAGCCAATGGAAAACAGTATAGAGGTTTCTCAAAAATTAAAGATAGAACTACCATATGATTCAGCAATTCCACTTCTAGGTATTTATCTGAAGAAAACAAAAATACTAACTCAAAACCACATATGTACTCCCATATTCACTGCAACATTGTTTACAATAGCCAAGATATAGAAACAACTTAAGTGTCTATTGATGGATGAATGGAAAAAGAAAATGGAATATAAATATACAACAGAATACTACTCAGCCATAAAAAGTAATGAAATCTTGCCATTTGTTACAACACAGATGGACCCTGAGGGCATTATGCTAAGTGAAATAAGTCAGACACAGAAAAATACTGTATGATCTCACTTTTATGTGGAATCTAAACAAACAAACAAACAAAAAAACGAAGCTCATATATACAGAGAAAAGATTGGTAGTTGCCAGAGCTTGGGTTGGTTGAAATGGGTAAAGGTGGTCAAAAGGTACAAATTTCTAGTTATTAAATAAGTAAGTCATGGGGATATAATATACAGCATCACAACTATAGTTAATAATACTGTATTGTATACGTTAAAGTTACTAAGAGATCAAATCCTAAAAGTTATCATCACAAAAAAATTCTATAATTATGGATGGTGAAGTACATTAACTAGAATTATTGTGGTGATCATTTCACAATATTTACATATATTGAGTCATTATGTTCTACAACTAAAACTAATATAATGTTGTATGTCAATTATATCTCAATTTTAAAAAAGGAAAATGTCATTTAAAAACAAAAGGCTACAATTTCAAATTATTTGAAAATCTTTCCCTCAATCCTCACATACCTACTGGATGTCCCATTATACAAGAATATTTAATTTCAATTAAGAGAAAATAACTTTAAAAAGAAAAAACAACCAAAAAAGGCCTGATTCTGTGATTTCAAAAAGTTTCTATAACTCTTAAGTTTCCTCAATAGTAGAATGAAATTAAGATTAAATGATCTCTAAAGTTCCTTTCAGCTCAGCCTACAGTAAGAATAACAGCAATAGGTAATACTTACTTATATACTTCTTACTAAATACTGGGTACTAGTACCTGCTTTACATGTATTATCTTATTCAATTTTCTTAATTTAATTTTCCAAACATGCATATCAAGTATTTTATTTAAGTTTTTTTTTTTAATTTAGTTGAAAGAGAGAGAGGGAGGGAGGGAGAGAGCACAAGCAGGAGGAGCAGCAGAGGGAGAAGCACGCTCCCCACTGAGCAGGGAGCCTGATGCGAAGCTTGACTCCAGGACCCTGGGATCATGACCTGAGCCAAAGGGAGATGCTTAACCAACTGAGCCACCCAGGCACCCCAGGTACGTTCTGTTATACACAAGAAGAGATTGAAAACTGACTCAATAGGTTAGAGGCCTAGGAACTGCATTTTAAGTAAACTCTTCAGGTAACAGTGATACAGGTAGCCACTGTACCATAATTTGAGAATGGCTTGGCTATTCCAATGGGTGCAGTTTATATTGGTAAAGTTAGTGCAATCCCAACTGCTGTGTATAAAGTAAGATATTCTCCCTTAATTTGTATCTGGCCTGGGAGAGTCAATGAATGCTCTGTGCCAGTTTCCTCTTCTATAAAACAGTTATAGTGACACCCACCTGACCTGTGCTGAAATAAGAATTTATAGAAGGAATGCAAATGAGTAATGAGTAATATATATGTATATATTGTGAAATGATCACCACAATAATTCTAGTTAATGTACTGGCCCTATGCCTAAGAGTAGGGATTCAGTAAATGTTAGCTATTATCATAGGCATCCAAATAACATTACTAATACAATAAAAAAGAACAATAAAAGAACTATAAACTTTTGCTGAAACCCATTTTTATAATTAATTCTATGGGCTGATTATTTTTCTTGCTTTTTTTTTCTTATTTTTAAGTATCACACTACAAAATGGATTATTCTTGGTATACAGTTCTATAAATTTTGACACATGTATAGATTTACATAACCACCACCAAAATAGGATACAGAACAGTTCCAATCGTCCCCCCCAAAAATCCCTGGTGCTATTTCCTTTGTAGTCATACTATCTTCTGAGTCTCAACTCCTAGCAACCACTCACTGGTTCTCCATTCCTATAGTTTTTGTCTTTTCAAAAATATCATACAATGGAACTATATAGCACGTAACCTTTAAAGACTGACTTCTTTTACTAAGCATAACACCTTTGTAATACACTCAAGTTGTTGTACACAGCAATAGTTTGTTCCTTTTTATTGTAGAGTAGTATTCCACTGTAAGGATGTAACACAGTATATTTACCCATTCACCCACTGAAGGTGAGTGGAAGGATCACGAAGGGCATTTTGTTTCCAGCTCTGGCAATTATGAACAGAGCTTTTATGAACATTCAGGTATAAGTTTTGGTGTGAACCTAAGTTTTCACTTAGAAGTTTTCTAGAGTTAATACCTAGGGATGAGGTTGCTGGGTTGTGTTAGGTGTATGTATGGTCACTTTCTGAGGAAAGTTCAAACTTTTTTCTAAGTGGCCGAACCATTTTGTATTCCCATCAGCAAAAGACTTAAGAGTTCACATTGTTCTCCATCAGGCATCTTAGTGTTCTCTCTTCTAACTCAAAGGTAATAAGCATTCCTAGTCTAAGTCTCCAAACCTGTGCAAAGCTGTGATGAATATTTTAGTATACAAGCAGTGATTGACTTCAATAAAGCAATACTGCATAGCTGAGAATTCCACAGGCAAATCCTCTATTAAAATTTTGTTTTCTCTAGTCTGGTAAAATTTTCTCTAGGATGTTCTCCTATATATGTCCAAACACTGAAACATATATACACAAACACACATACGCCTCTAACAGTAACAAAACTTTCTAAGTGTGGAGAATCATTTTTCTTTGCCTTAACTTTGGTGTGCTTTATGGTAAAAATGATCTTCAAAGATGAGTATTAACATGAAATGGGGTATATATGGTTATCACTGAATTGAAATACTTAATCTGAAATTAGAATCTTTCTGCCTAATTAACCAAGTAGTCCTCAATTATATCTTAATTATAAAAAGTGTCTCCTTTGGCTGATGAGATAGTCTTCCAAACTAGCCATCTATTGTAAAAGTATTCTTTTTTCTTCTAGAAGACCCTTCTTCACAAGTCTTCCTGCTATAATGTTGCTAATTTTTAAAGTTTCAGTTTAAAAGAATCTTTCCTGGTGAGACCTTTCTAACTCTGATAGATTTAAAAATCTCCATATACCTCCATCATGGGAATTCTATCATTATACTGGAATCCTTTGTTCCCATGTCACTGAACATCTAAGAACTGTGTCATCCTTAAAACCATTAGTGCTTAGCACAATGTGGGCATGTAGCTAGTCCTTAATAAAAATGTGTTGGTTTAGGGACCAAAGAAATGAATTAATGGTGGTTTACCTGGTGAACATCTATGTTTCAACCTTTAAGAAGTAAATATTTGCTCCTCTAAGAAATCTTCTTTGTGTCACCTCTATATCTTGTACTTACTGCCATTGCTATGTTTTCATAGTATATTGTAATTATCTGTTTGCTGGAATGACAGGTAATTAGATATATTGCCCAGTGGGAAAGAAAAATTCACAAGGAATATGCCTCTCTCTCTCTTTTTTTAAAAGATTTTATTTATTTATTTGACAGAGAGAGACACAGCGAAAGAGGGAACACCAGCAGGGGGAGTGGGAGAGGGAGAAGCAGGCTTTCCTGCAGAGCAGGGTACACTATGTGGGGCTTGAACCCAGGACCCTGGGATCATGACCTGAGCCAAAGGCAGACGCTTAATGACTGAACCACCCAGGCGCCCCTGCCTGTCTCTAAAGATAAGGATTCAGGTAGTGTCATATTTAAGACAGGAAAAGTTTCTTCTGAATCTTTTTAAAGGATTTGCCTTAAGAGAGTTTCAGTTAACATTTTCTTTGGAGGCCTGTCAGGTTTATGACCTTGGGAAGATCTCAATAGCCACCTGAGAGCACTAGAAAAAGCAGGTTTTAATTTTTATTTGGAGAACACTAAATTTAAAACAATGGTACATAAAAGAAAATACAATAACTAGATATATTCCCCCAAAACTCAATAATATTGCATAACTAGAAAAATAAACCTACTTTGTTAGACTCTACTTCTAAAAACAGAAAGTGGACAGGTTGGGCCAGCTGTTTAACAATGAGTGCCTTTACAGTAATAAATGTTGACAGCCCAAATCAAAAAAGAATGCATAACTGAGACATCATCAATTGTGTTGTCATTACAAGGCAGCTCCACCCAGTCTAAGCTTGTCAAAAAGTGTTACTGTAATCCATGAAGAAGTCTCTACCTCAGGCAAAGGAAGGAAAAAATGTGAAGGGCTGGCTCAAAACAGGTGTGTTAAATTGTAATGCCAATGTTGAGTCATAAGTCTCTTTACATTAGTTTCATACATGACAAATTATTAACTTCCACTCTGAGGTGTCAAGCATGGCTGAACAAATCCATCAGCAGGCACTTTAAGAGCAACAAATGTAAATAAATAGGGTGTGGATATAACTTTTTAACAGTGAGCATTATTCCATGCACTACAGTAGACAGTTATGACAAACTTTCTTATTCTGCTCAAGTGCAAATGGTATTTGGGAATCTAGGAATGTCTGACCTACTCTTCAGGTCAACCCAGTCTGATTCTACCTAATCTTGATAAGAGCACTGCTTCATTTATCCTACGAATCTTTAGATCTTTTATTATTATTATGTTCAATTAGCCAACATATAGTACATTAGTTTTTGATGTAGTGTTCAACAATTCATTAGTTGTATATAACACCCAGTGCTCACCCAGTGCTCATTTACCCTACAAATCTTTAATGTAAATGTAATTTAGCTTTACAAGGGATCACGATGTATGAAGAGCACGTAAGTATGTATTCTGGTTTTGACACAATTGTGTGACTTTGAGCAAACTGTTTATAACTACTATATGCCTCAGTTTTCTCTTCAATAAAATGGAGATAATAACCATTTCACAAGGTTATCATGAAAACCAAAAACGATTATTTGCAGGAAATATCTAACATAGTGCTTGGCACTAGCAGATACTTGACACATTCTTGCTTTCTTTTTTAAGGTACTTCGACTAATGTTCTTGCTTCCTTAAGAGGTAAAAGTTTGGAATTTCATATGGAGTAAAAAACTGCTCAGGATTAAAGCTCATGAAAGCAGGGGTGGAATCTTTTCCATTCTGTGTCAGTTCCCAGTAGTTTCCAGCATGTACTGTGCCCAAGAATTAAGAACTTCTCATGTTGCTAGCCCACAGCAATCTCTCACTTCTCAGCTCAAAAGTACCGAACATCCATGTATGTTCTTAGTGTTTTATTATTGTAAAACATACATAATATATAATTCACTATTTTAAGTATATAGTTTAGTGGCAGTAAGTATATTCACAGTGTTGGGCAAACCATCACATTATTTCCATAACTATTTCACCACCTCAAACAGAAACTCTATACCCATTAAGCAGTAACTCCCCAATCTGCCTAATACCTCCAGTCTCTATTAAGCTCCAACATATTTGCTGTTTTTATAAATCAGTCTGTTCCAAGATATATAAGTAGAATGATACAATATTTGGCCTTTTACAACTGGCATTTTTCATTTCAAGGTCTTCAAGGTTCATCCATGTTGCAGTATGTATCAGTACTTCAATCCTTATTATGATTGAACAATATTCTTTGTATGGGTAGAACACATTTTCAATCCATTCATCTGCTGGTGAATGTTTCCACCTTTGGGTTATTGTGAATAATGCTACAATGAACATTTGTGAACAAATGCCTGAGTCCCTGTTTTCAATTCTTTGGGTATTTATACCTGGAAGCGGATTGTTGGGTAATGTGGTAATTCTATGTTTGGCTTTTTGAGGAACCTCCAAACTGTTTTTCATAGTGTCCTCACCATTTTACATTCCAATTAGCAATGTATGAGGGTTCTACTTTCTCCACATTCTTGTCGTTTTGATAATAGCCATCCTAGTGGATGTGAAGTGGTATTTCCTTGTGGTTTTGATTTGCATTTCCCTAATGAGTAATAATGTTGAGCAACTTTTTTTGTGTGTGCTTGTTGGCCATTTGAGTATCTTCAGAGAAATGTCTATTCAAGTTCTTTGCCCATTTTTGAATTGTATTTTTTGCCTTTTGTTGTTCAGTTGTGGGAGTTCTTTATATACTCTGGATATTAAACCCTTTTGGTATATGATTTGCAAGTATATTCTTCCATTCTGTGGGTTGTCCTTTCACTCTCTCAATAGTGTTCTTTGAAGCACAAAAGTTTTTAAATTTTTCCCCTAGTTTTTATTTAAATTTCAGTTAGTTAACATATAGTGTTACTGTATGTTAGTTTCAGTGTAGAGTTTAGTGATTCACCACTTACATACAACACTCGGTGCTCATCATAAGAAGTGCCCACATTAATCCCCATCACCTATAACCCATTCCCCCTGCCTGCTTCCCCTCCAGTAACTATCAGTTTGTTCTCTATAGTTTTAGTCTGTTTCTTGGTTTGCCTTTCTTTTTCCCCTCTTGCTCATTTGTTTTGTTTTTCTTAAATTCCACATGAGTGAAATCATACGGTATTTGTCTTTCTCTGACTTACTTTGCTTAGTATAATACTCTCTAGCTCCATCCACATCATTGCAAATGGCAATTTTTCATTATTTTTTATGGCTGAGTATTCCATTACATATAATTATATACATACATATAATATATTATATATCTCAGATCTTTTTTCCTTTTGAAATCATTTTTTTCTTCCAAGTTTTTATTTAAATTCAAATTAGCTAAAATATAGTGTAGTATTGGTTTCAGAAGTAAAATTGAATTATTAATCACTTACATACAATATCCAGTGCTTGTCATAGGAAGTAACCTCTTCAAATGTCCATCACCATTTAGCCCATCCCCCCCACCTCCCCTCTAGCAACTCTCAGTTTGTTCCTTCAGTTTAAAATTTTTTTTTTTATTTAATTATTTGAGAGAGCTAGAATGCACGTGTGAGAGAGAGCACATGAGTGGGGGGAGGGGCAGAGGGAGAGAAAGCATCCACCGAGCAGGGAGCCTGACGTGGTACCAATCCCAGGACCCCAGGATCAGGACCTGGGTCAAAGGCAGATGCTTAACTGACTGAGACACCCAGTCGTTCCAGTTAAGAGTCTGTTATGGTTTGTCTCCCTCTGTTTTTATCTTTTTAAATTTTTCCTTCCCTTCCTCTATGTTCATCTGTTTTGTTTCTTAAATTCTACATATGAGTGAAACCATATGGTATTTGTCTTTCTCTGACTTATTTCACTTAGTGTTATACACTCTAGTTCCATCCATGTTGTTGCAATAGCAAGATTTCATTCTTTTTGATGGCCAAATAATGTTGCACTGTGTATATATGTGTGTGCATGTGTGTATACCACATCTTCTTTATCCATTCATCAGTTGATGGACATGTGGGCTCTTTCCATAATTTGGCTATTGTTGATAATGAGAGGAGAAATAACAACCAACACTACAGAAATACAAATAATTATAAGACAATATTATGAAAAACTATATGGCAACAACCTGGACAACCTGGAAGAAATGGATAAATTCCTAGAAACATATAAACTACCAAAGCTGAAACAGGAAGAAATAGAAAACTTGGGGGCCGCCTGGGTGGCTCAGTGGGTTAAAGCCTCTGCTTTCGGCTCAGGTCATGATCTCAGGGTCCTGGGATCGAGGCCCGCATCGGGCTCTCTGC